>VMDR010001969.1:0-104910 GCA_007922815.1 Macrotus californicus
GCCCTGAATGAACCCCACCTCCCAGGCTTCACAATCTTGTGCAGCGCCCCGCCCCCCCCCAACCCCGAATCTGCACTGGGCCTGTGAAACAGTTTAACCCCTAGAATGCAAAGGACAGGTTGCTGGGCCAGTCTGGGCCACAGTGACCTAGAAGGTTCTGCTTTTGCACCCTCAGGAGCCCCAAGTCGCCAGGTAGGCTGTCCCTCTGCACGAAGACAGCCGTGTGGTGGGGAGGTGGAGCCTGACCACAGGAGAGGCCACGTGGAGGAAGACGGAGAGCCTCGGCCAGCACGGAAGACCAAGGCCCCAAACTCGTGACGGAGTCGCAGCCATTCCCACCAGCCCCCACCAGCCTCGTCCCCTGAGCTGACAGCACGTGGAGCAAAGAGAAGCAGGGTGAGCTGGGGTGAAAAAGCAACTAAAACCATCCCTAGTTAAAGCCGAGTGCTCTTCTCTTTCCTGCGGACGGCCGCCACCCTCCTGCATCTGCACTTTCTCACATCGCCCTCTCAGCTTGGTTTAGCCTGCCTTCTCATCAAGGTTACCACCCTTCAAGGCTCTTCTTGAATGCCACCTCTTCTCAAAAACCCGCATGATTATGTCAACTCAGCGCTTGGGCGTTTCTCCCAGCTCTCAGGCATGTATGTGTTTTTGCCCACCTGTAGCAGAGTACCAGTTTTGTCTGGATAAATGATGTTTCCCCCTTTCTGGTGGAACTGCCCATCACGTTGTCCAGTTACCTTTGTCCTGGGTGGGACAAAAAACCTGACGGGGCCAATCAGCTGCTCTCACCCTCCAAGGCAGATCCTGAGATGGGTGACAGAGAACTGCTAATGGATGACAGCCTGACGGAGCCCTGCTGGCCAGGTGCCCCACGCTGCTCTGATCCCAGTTCAGGGCAAGGCTGAGTCTTCACCTTCTCCTTCGAGTCTCCGAACCCCCTGGAACAGAGGTAGTTAGGTTCACCAGTTATTGCATTTGTCCCCTTACATTTCCTAGCCACCTGCAATTACGGTAGACCATGTGACTAGTTCTGACAGATGATATTAGAGTGGAAATGACACATGTCACTTTCAGGCTGAGGCAGTAAAAAGCCCCTGTGCAAACCTCCATCTCTGGAGACCCCTGTGTGGTCATCGAGGAGGCTTCGTGTCTCAGGTTTTCAGGTGACATGGCTGCAAGGCCATGGATCCTCTGTAGGCGGAGTCCCTGAGTAAGTGCAGCGTGGAGCCTCTGCAGACCCACCTGTGACAGGTATGCAGCATGACTTAGAAATAACGGTTTGGAGGGTGTTTATTACAGCACCGTAACCTGGCCTGTCCTGAAGAACACATACCCGATATTCTTCCAATAAACTTTTTCTTTTGCTTAAATTACACACGGTTTCTTGCACCTAAAATTGCTTAACTGATCAACTCTAACAACACTTAGCCATTTCTTATTGTGCTTACTAATGTGCGTCTCTCTTATTTTTTCCTCAGCAGCTGAGAGACACCCGACTGTTGGGACTATTAAGATTCATCTTTGCACCCTATCACATTATCAGGCTCTTGATGATTATTTGTTAGGATGGGTGCAAAAAGGAATGAAAATGAAAAATTTGATGAGTCAACTAGGTAATTTCTGTTCAACCTTGGTTTCCGTATCAATTTTCAAGTAAGCATTGATTAAAAGAGATCTGAAAATATGACTGCGCCTGTTTTTATGATGATGGTGGCATATATTTATTTTTAATCATGTTATATCCAGTTGTCATGACTTCAGGAACTTTATTAAATGCCAAAGGTAAAATGCTTTTGAAACATCCAAACAACAGCAAAATTCAATGAGCTCTTAACTCCTGACAGACACATGTAGGGTGTTTAGTTTTTCCTCTTCTTGTCCCACCCCACCCGCAAACCTGACATTTGACATCGCACTGTAGATAAATGAAGAAGCAGCAATTTGGAAGTATTTACCTATTGTTCCTGAAGAAATTAATAAATTTCAAATCAGTAAAAAAAGTGCTTCAGGGATCTGATGGACCAGTGAAGAAGAGCCATGGAGAAGAAATCCTCCACTTCTGTCCATTTTAAAAGAAATACCTGTAAAGTGAAAATGATTTACAACCTGTTCCCAGTGAAAGAGAGAGAGAGAGAGAGAGAGAGACGATGTCTTTGTTGGAATAATCTTGAAGGTCATGGGGCATCAGATATGTGAATAAATTTAAGTGTGTTCTAGATCAGTGCTTTTCAAACTGACATGTGCACATGATTCACCTGGGGATCTTGTTAAAATGCAGATTCTGCTGCAGGAGGTCAGGCTTCAGACTCACTTGATGCTGTTGGTCCACACATCACCCTTGGAAGAGCAGGTGTGGATGCTCCTAGTGTAATAAGAATCATCCCTGCAAACCAACAGCTCCTGACAGGCCTACTGAGGACCACACCGAATTTGGGTTTTGCTTAAGTTGCCCTGAATTCAACCGTTGATCGGTTTTCTTTCAGTCTGTTAGGACATCATCACGACCTTTTATCTTATCTTGAAACCACTTCTCTGGTAGCTTCACGATCTCTTTAGAAACTAGTCAGGAAACAGAAGCAGGCGAAACAGAGCCCCAAGAAGTGAAAAAGGTATAACAAATTCTCCACACCAAAATGTGTGCAATTTCCTGATATTTAGCTTTATTTATTTATTTATTTTGCCCATTTTTTTCCAACAAGACTGGCTATTTATTTGCTCAGGCCAGGGGTTGTTAATAGAAGGCAATTATAAGATGAGATTAGGACTGCTGGTAGCTTGACAGAGGGGAAAAAGATGAAAATACTATGAAAAGCTGATGATATAATTAAAAATTAAAAACATCGTAGCTTTGGGATAAAGGCAAAAAGCCTGAAATTTAGAAATTGTCCCCAAAGACATCCCTGTAATCAACTCATTGTTTAAGACAGCAAATAAGTAAGTATTTTAGGATTATTAATACAGAAAATAGAAAAACTTTAAAAAATGTTGGTGCTTAAAGGGATATTCTAGTTATATAGAAAATTAAGTAATGTATAACAATTCTCTGATGATGCTGGATAAACAGCTGTAAGTATATCCCAATTTTATATAGTATCGATATCATTATATCTAAAATCTTTATGATCACATAGAGTCAATTTATTTTAAAAAATAATATTTCTTTTTTAAAAGACTTTATTTATTTATTTTTAGACAGAGAGGAAGGGAGGAAGAGAGGGAAGGAAACATCAGTGTGTGGTTGCCTCTCTCTTGGCCCCACTGTGGACCTGGCCTGCAACCCAGGCATGTGCTCTGACTGGGACTTGAACTGGTGACCCTTTGGTTTGCAGCCTGTGCTCAATCCACTGAGCCACACTAGCCAGGGCAAAAAAATAATGATATTTCTTATGATTATAAAATAAGACATGTTTCTGGAGATAGTTGAAAAACATATAAAAATAATAAAAAAAATTTACCTGTAACTCCTCTAATCAGGAATATCCACCAATAATATTTTGGTATACGAGTCTTGTTTGGAAAAATTTCAGCCATTGTTAATATAATGAGAATGGTTTTGCGTGGCGTCAATGTAACCTGGCAGCCAAGGAGAGTGCACTGGAATGTGCATGTGTGAACAATGGCGACTTCACTGTACTAGTCAGTGGGGATGGTAGACACCATTGACTGAGCATGTGTACGTGCGGCTGGTGCATTCAAAATGACTGAGTGAGTAGAGCAATGAATCTGCATCAAATTTTGCATTAGGTTTGAACATTCCTCCATGGAAACTATTCGGATGATTTAGCAAGCTGCTCATGCATCACGTCTCGTGCAGAATTTTTTTGAGAAACAGATTTGGTGCCCTGCAACTTCTAGCTTTTCCCAAAACTAAAATCACCTTTGATAAGGAAGAGATTTTAGACCATTGATGAGATTCAGGAAAATACAATTGGGAAGCTGGTGGTGATTGGAAGAACTGTGTGAGGTCTCAAGGTGCCTACTTTGAAGGGGCATCTTCATCCCTTGTACAATGTTTCTTGTATCTTGTATCTTCAATAAATGTCTCCATTTTTCATATTCCATGGCTGGATACCATCTGGATAGACCTCATATGTTCTTCTAGTTTTCTCTCTCTCTTAAAATATTCTGTGTTATGTTTTTTTCTTCTGACCTCAGGTATTCTTTCAAAACATGATATTCCGTCTACATAAGACTCTGCAGAATTTTTACTTATTTCAACCATTTTCCTTTGTAAGTATTTGGAGATGTTTGAGCTTTTGCCTTCTTTCCCTGAAAAAATCAAGGCTATGATGCACTTATTTGCACATTTACCTTTGTGAGCATCTCTGATCATTTCTGCAGACAGGTTCTCAGAAGTGGAATCACCAGGTCAGGCAACATATGTTCAGGCTTTTGGAGAGCACAGCCACACTGCCAACTAGAAACAGTGCATGGTCTACACTGCTTCTAGTAGTGTGCCTATTTCTTGATCCAGGGTCTGAGTCTCCCCTGGACTCGACAAGAAATGTTTTTAAGGATGACCTTTGGGCTTGTCACCATCCCTCTCAGATGAGGAATGAGTAGAGGGGAACCACTATCCCTCTCTGCTCCACCAGCATGTACCTATCACCTCCCCTGGATCAAACTGAAAAGATAATAAATAAAAAGTATATGGTTTTCATAATCAGTTTTATTTTCTTTTGTTTCTGGTTTTACTCATTTCTGCCTTTTGCTTTATTATTATTATTTTTCTCTGTTTCCTTTGGGTTTTTGTTTTTTTTTTTGCCTGTTATATTTAACACAAAATTAAATTTGGGTTTTTTTTTTTGTTTTGTAATAAGTACACTGAAGGCTATAAATCCCTTCTAATTATTGTTTTAGTTGGATCCTACAGTTTTCATTATGCAAGGCTTTTATTGTCATTCACTATTAAATATTTTATAATTTCCATATTGGTTTTCTTTTTAAACTATATGCATTTTTTAGTTTCTAAATGTGTATTCTTTTTCTTTTTAAAAAGAGTTTATTTATTTATCTTTTAGAGAGAGGAGAAGGAAAGGAGAAAGAGAGGAAGAGAAACATCGATGTGAGAGAGAAATATTGGTTGCCTCTTGCACTCACTCACCCTGACTGGGAACCGAACCTGCAGGCCAGATATGTGCCCTGACTGGGAATCAAACCTGTGGCCTTTCATTCTGCGGGCTGACACCCAACCAGCTGAGCCACGCAAGTGAGGGTGCATATTCTTTTTCTTTTAAAAATGCATTATAAAAGCTGTCAACATACAAAAAGTATAAAAATACAATGAATCTTCAGCTTAAGAAATAAAACTAGAACATATGCTTATAATTTTTAATTTTATTTTTATTTAAGTCATAGATGTACAAGATAAACACACATCCTGTCTTCCCAGCCCCTCCTCAGAAGTAACTGCAGTTACCAATTTAAGGTATGTTCTATGAATTGTATGGGGTTCTTTTGGGCTCCTTCTTGTTGTTGATTTTTAATTTTACCTCCTTGCGGTTCGTGAATGTGATCTATAATTCTTCAGAATTTATTGAGGCTTCCTTTGTGGCCAGCACATAGTCAATTTCTGTAAATGTTTCAAGTATGTTTGAAAAGAACAGATATGTCGATGTTCTTTTTCTAAAATACAAACCTGATCTCATCACTTCCTCTCTGAACTTCAATGGTCTTCAGGCGAAAGACTGAATCCCTTAGCCTATTATTTGGTCCCAAGCTTCCTCTCTAGCCAAGACCTCAGCCACCTCCCTATGTACACAAAATTTATGTCCATGTAACTCTTGCACCTTCTAGGGTCAATATTCAGAAGAACATTCAAATTGTCAGAATTGACTCGTAGCTGACAGTCCAATGTCTGGCACATCAAAGGCTCTGACAGAGTCTCACTAAGCCACCTGAGATTGGGTTTTCTTCTGAGGGTGGTCTTGCTGAAACTGGAGAGTCAATCACCTTATAGTGGGTCACTCCCTCACTGCCAGTTCCAGTCTTCACTCACTACTTTCTCTTCCTGAACCCAGCGCACCTCATTGAGATCTCTGGTTGCTGTGACCCTCCATGCTAATTTCTCTGCACTTCCCCTCCTCCCTATCTCTACCTGCCCATGTGGTCCGGTTGCTTTGCCTTTTAGAGACAGCTGCATATGCCCAACCAAGACCTATTCCTGGTTGAATCCACACTGAACTTCTGCTCCGAGGGACCTGGGCTAGGGATGGGAGATTGTGGGGGAAATTAGGTAAGTGACTGTCTTCTCTATACATTTATGATTTCAACCTTAGTTGGAAACTCACTTTTGCATTTCCTTCAGCATCTGTTTCAAACTTTTTGGTCCCCCTCAAATCCACCAGCATCTCCCCAGCTCCTTTATTCAGCAGAATGAGAGTCTGCTACTTTATGGGGAAAATAGAAAACATCATGGGTGAGCCTTCATCTAACCTTTCCCACTTCCTTTCCTCCTGTTTCAGAAGTGTCTCTCTTCCTCTCTAGGGTAAGAGTAATCCTGTCTCCATATGCCTTTGACCCCATCCTCTCCTGTCTTCCCAGTTTTTATCTATTGATTATTTCCTCTGCTCCTGAGCCTCCCCTTCCCAAACACCATCCTTTCTAAAAGTTATCGGCACTCCCTCAGCCTCCGTGCATTAACTCCTCTTGGAGGCTGATGTAGCTTCTGCCCCTCTCTATGGGCTCTTATTGACCATTAAATTCTAAATTAGTGTGGCACATTTTTCTTGGCCTCTTCAGAGCACCGACAATCCTGACCACATCCTGCTTCTCAGAACTTTCTCCTACCTATCTGCCTCTGACACCACTCAGTCTTGAATCCCTTTCTCCTCATTCTACCTCCTTCTACCTGCTTCTTGGCCCTTCCATCCAGCAATGTCAGGGTTCCAAGTGTTTTCTATTCTATCCTCCATTTTTATTTCTCTACACACCAGGAAAGCACATGTTTCATCACAAAGAGTTTCTACTAAGCTCTGAACAACTGTGGCCTATTGTCCCTACATTGCCCCATTTATCAAGAACTGTCAGATACCCCAGCGTTTTACGTGAAATCCCTCACTTTTAATACAATGGATTGAAACATACACCAAATTGTGCAGGGCAAACAAAACACAGATGGTCCTCCTTAGGGTTGTTCTCTCATTGACTGCCCCAAGGCAGTTTATAAAGTACTTTATTAGTAATGGCAGCTCACACTTATCAGGGGCATGCTATGTGTGGGACACTCTTCTCAGTGGTTTGCATGCATGAACTCATTTAATCTTCACAACAATCCTATCAACAAAGTGCTAGTATTACCCCTCCTTTATAGAGGGGCAAACTACAAGGGGCAGCTTCAGTACTTTGTCCTGGGTCACAGAGATAACTGAGTTTAAGAACCAGGATTTAAATCCAGGTGGTCCAGCTCCGGAGTTCGAGCTTTTAACCACTACACTCTATTGCTTCCCTTGCTCAGCAGATCGGGAAACTAGGTCTTGGGAGGTTCTGAAGCTGTGCAAGGTCCAGGACGGGAGTGGTAACTCGTCAAGTAGGGGTTTGAAGCTCTCATCACAGAGATAATACTTGCACTTTCGGCTGTTCCACAATTAGCCACCCGTTTCCCCTGCCGAACTGCGCTCGGGCCTCGGGTCTCAGACCTGGGACTGGAATATAAACGTTTGTAATCTGGAGACTCAAAATAGTCCATCCACTGACTTCTGTTAATAACTGCATTTACTTCTCACGACAATCCCTAGGAGGGACAGCAGCTAACATTCCATCAGCACGTCCCTGAGTGTTCTCTCGTAAACCTCATACACACGTTATTATCCCCATTTAACAGAAGAAACTGAGGCTCAGCGCCGCTCAGTGACGTGCCCAAGATCCGGTAACTAGTAAAGGGCAGAGCCAGGATTCTAGTCGGGACACAGACAACCAAGTCCTCATTCTTGGCCACGAGCTCACACTACCAGTTCCGCAGATGGGGAAACGCAGGCCCGGGACGGGACAAGAGCTTGTGCCCGCGGGATCGCGGCCGAGGGGTTGGGGAACACTGCATTCCTGCTTTTCCTCTTTTTGGGTCGCGGGCTGTCACTGCTGGCGGGACGCGGAGGGCGACATGCGCAGGGCCACACACGGCCGCCCTTTCGGCCTCGAGTGCCCGGAGAGGCGAGGGAAACACGCAAGTCCCGACCTCACCGCCGCATCTCGTGGCGCTATGACAACGGGGTGGACTGGGGAACCGGAAGTGCGTCACCCAAGAGGCGGGACGAGTCCTTCCGGCCATCAATGGAAGCGCCGCATCTACGTTCGCCCCGCCCGGAAGGAGGAGCTACTGCCGCTTTTCGGCCCACTCCTCCGGCCGTGTGGCCTGCGCTTGGGTGTCGCGGTGGGTAATTCGGTCGCTCGCTGGCGAGGCTGACGGGGCAGGGAGAGGGCGGTCCAGAGAGGCGAGGGTTGAGCGCGTGCTGTGTGGAGGGTGGCGCTGGGGGTGCGGGCGCCTGGGGTTCCTCATTTCCCGACGGGGAAGCAGGCCTAGCGAGGGGTAGTAGAGACGAGTAGACCAGAGCCTCGTCCCTCTCACACGGAGACGCTTTAAAGTCGTAATACTAGGTGAAAAAAAATACTTGTAAGACTATTCGGTGAAAAAGCAAAGTAGGAACTATATCTGAACCGACTACGTGAAAGAGGCCCTCGCCGAGCGCCCCGCAGTCGCTCGCCGCGCCGTGTGCTCCTCTGCATTCCGGGTGCTGGGCTTCTGGTGCGAGCCCGCAGCCCCGTGTGTCAGAGCCCTGCGCTACCTGCGTGAAGAATCCCGAGTTTCTCCGCTTTTCCGAAGGTGGTGTGGTGCATATATTCCATATCCTGCCATAAACTCAGCGGGACTGGGGGCTCGAATACACTGATATGTTCTCAGCTAAATATGTTTATTTACACCAAAGGGGATGAAGAACGACCTGAAATAGCCTGAGACCTTAGTTCAGATCGAGTTTCCAAACTTAAAAAATGCGGTTTTCAGAAAAAAGGCTCGAGCATTGCAGTTAAGGGCCCAGGATCACGATTTCACCATTCACTCCCATTTCTCACTGACGGGGAGTGCCAGCGTTCCTGAGCTGTGCTTCGGTGCGGTCGCTCCCGATTCCCATCACTAACTGTGTGTGTCGCCTTGTGCCCTCTCGGCCTGTTTTTTCGTCGGTAAAACGGAGTCGGTAACGCTTTCCTAGTAAGTAAGGTTCTCGTGAGGAGTAGACGAGACCGTGCACGGGAAGCACTAACACTGTGTCTAGCACATGGTGCAGATGGCTATGATTGAGATCTGCTTATTCCGCAAACATTACTTATTTTAAAATTATTTGGATAGGCAGTCCATGTCCATCCTTAACCTCCCCTACCCGATCCATCTTCATAGAGACCGCTGATCTGTGTGCATAACCAAGCCTGTCTGTGTGTTTCACCGGCATTTTCGTTCCTCTTTCCCCAAATTATAGCATTCTGTGCCATTCTAGACTTCATTCTTTTTTCAAAAATTTTTAAAAAGATTTTTATTTATTTTCAGAGAGAGAGGAAGGGAGGGAGAAAGAGAGGGAGAGAAACATTGATGTGTGGCTGCCCCCTGCACGCCCCACGCCGGGACCTGGCCCACAACCCAGGCCTCTGTCCCGACTGGGAATCCAACCGGTGGTGACTCGGCTCGGGCCTGCGCTCAAGCCACTGAGCCGCACCAGCTGGGGCGGTACTTCATTCTTAGCATTTATTTTGCATGTGACAATATTTACATAATTTTCTTCTCTTTTAAGATATGTAACATACCTATAAAATGTGTGAAAATGTTAAGTTTGAAGAATGAAAATTAAATGAACATCACCAACTTAAGAAATAGATTTTCATGTCCTCAAAGTCCCCATTGAATCTTTTTCTCCCTTCACCAAATATAACCACTGCCCTGAATACTCATCTCTTGTTTTTCTTTGTTTTTACTGTTGAGGTATCGCTCATGAATGCAATGCACAGTTTTGCTAGCTTTTGAATTTTATATAACTGGGAACCTAATATATATTTTGTGTGAATTAACTTTTGTGTATAACATGTATATTAGATGCCTCCATGCTGATGTGAGTAGCTCTACTTCATCTTCATTGCTTTGAGTTTTGTGGTATGATTGATTAGACATGCTCAGTTGTCGGTATTCTTCAGTTGATCGTCATTTATACTCTTGCCAGATTTTTGCTATCACGTGGTGCTTTCATACACGTATTTGTTAGGGCAAATGTGGAAAAGTTTCTGTAAGGTATATATCTAATAGTAGATTTCTAGCATATCCAAATGAGCTAGTAATATCAAGTTGTCTGAAGTGGTTATAAGAATTATACTCTACCAGCGGTGGAGAAAGTTTCGCTCCCAGCCAGTCTTAAGGATTTTTACCTATCTGGTCATGGTTAAGACAGTAATCACTGAGGTTTTAATACTCATTTACCAGATGACACTGAGGTTGACCTCTTTTTATGTAATAATCATTTGTGTGTCCTTTTTGTAAAATTTCCGCTGCTCATTTTTCCCTTATGGTTGTCTTCGCCTTACTTATTTCTAAAGGTTCTTTGTATGTCCTGAATACAAGTCTTTTGTGGCTTAAATATGTTTCAAATTCCTTTCAGTTTGTAGCTTGTTTTCTCGTTCCCTTTCCCACTCTCTGGTGTTTTTGGTGAAGAGGTTTTGAATTTTAACAAAGTTGAATATATCATTAGATTCCTTTATGGTTTGCGTTTTTTATATCTTTTTAAAGAAATCCTTCCCTACTTTGGGGTCATACAGATACTCTTTTATACTGTCATCCCAAAGTTTCATAGTGTTTCCATTTTTAATGACCTTAATGTTTAATAATACATTTTTGTGCATAGTGTGAGGTAAGGGTGTAGGGATTTTTTTTTTTTTTCTATGTTTGGATAATCAGTTGTTTTGGCTCCTTTTTTTTCCCCTGGCACAATTATTTTTTAAAAATTAATTTTATTAATTATGCTATTACAGTTGTCCTGATTTTCCCCTTTTGCCCCCCTCTACCTAGCAGCCCCCACTCCTTCAGGCAATCCCCCCACTTTTGTTCATGTCCACAGGTCATGCGTGTTAAGTTCTTTGGCTATTCCCTTTCCTATACTGTACATCCCATGGCAATTCTGTGACTACTGATTTGAACTTTTTTTAAAAAAGATTTTATTTATTTATTTTTAGAGGGGTGAAGGGAGGGGGAAAGAAAGGGAGAGAAACATGAATGTGTGGTTGCCTCTTGCATGCCCCCCACTGGGGACCTGGCCCACAACCCGGGCATGTGCCCTGACTGGGAGTCAAACCTGTGACCTTGTGGTTCGCAGGCTGGCTCTTAATCCACTGAGCCACACCAGCCAGGGTCCTATTTGAATTTCTTAATCCCCTCTGCTCTCACCCATTCTTCCATACCCTGTGCTTCCGGGATTTGCATGTCTATTTCCTTCACCAAATTAGGGAAGTTTTCTTTCATTATTTTTTCAAATAGATTTCCAATTCTTGCTCTTTCTCTTCTTCTGGCACCCCTATGATGTGAGTGTTGGAATGCTTGAAGTTGTCCCAGAGGCTGCTTACAATATCCATAATATTTTTTAATTCTTTTTCTTCTTGTTCTGATTGGTGGTTTTGCTTCCTTATGTTCCAAATCATTGATTTAATTCTCACTTCATCCACTCTACTGTTGTTTCCCTGTAAATTATTCTTCATTTCAAGTAGTGCTAGGGTGTCAAACTCATTTTCACTGGGGGCCACATCAACCTCCCGGTTGCCTTCAAAGGTCCGAATGTAATTTAGGACTGTATAAATGTAACTACTCCTTAACTAGGGTCAAGGAGCTCGGTGCTGGGCCGGATAAAACAAGGTGGAGGGCCGGATTTGGCCTGCAGGCCTTGTGTTTGCCACCTCTGAACTAGTGTATCTTTCGTTTCTGACTGGATCTTTTTTATGCGGCTGAGGTCCTCACTAAGTTCCTTGAGCATCCTTATAACCAGTGTTTTGAACCCTACCTCTGATACTTTGCTTATCTCCATTTTGTTTAGTTCTTTCTCTGGAGTTTTGATCTATCCTTTCATTTGGGCCATGTTTCTTTGCCTCCTCATATCGGCAGACTCCCTGTGTCTGTTTCTACGTATTGGGTAGAGCTGCTTTGACTCTGTGTCTTGGTAGCATGGCCTAATGTAGTAGGTTTCCTGGGGGTCCAGTGGCACAGCCTCCCCTGTCACTCAAGCTGGATACTTAAGGTACACCCTTCGTGTGGGTTGAGTACACCTCCTCTTGTAGTTGAGCCTTGGTTGCTGTTGGCAGGTTAATGGGAGGGATTTACCCAGGCCACTCAGCTGCAAGGACTGGCTGTGACCGCTGATCATGAAACTCCACCCTCTGTGGAGGATCAGCTGTGCAGGGGCAGGCTGGTGGTGCTCCAACGTGGTCTGTAGCTGTCCACTGGGTGCGCTGGCCCTGGGGTTTCCCAGGTGGTGCAGTCCAAGATCCGCCCCCACCTGTGTCTTGCCCAGGGCCACCCTGCCTGAGCTATAAAGCAATCTGAGATGGCTGCTACTTGTGTTGGGCTTGGAGATTTCCAGGTGAAGCCAAGCTGTGAATCTAGGCTGCTAGTTCTGGGCCTGGGGCTCACTGACACCAGCTGTTGCTTGTTTGAGAGGATTTAGGAAGCTGTGAAGCCTGGGCCAAGACCAGCCATTCATACAGAAAAGCAGCTTGGTTGGGCCAGTAAGTTGGGTGGGGTGGGGTCTCTGGGCATCTCCAAGGCGGGTCAAACAGTGTTAGCCAGGTTGATGGATTCTTAGATAAGGCACCAGTCTGCCAGATCTGTGGGGGGAGGGCCCAGAAAAGGGACAATAGCCTCAGCTCTCTGATGCCAGACACCTGAGCCTCCTCTTGCATACCACTGGTGGCCCTCTAGCTGTCACCTGGTGCTAGAATCCAGAGGGAGTGAGTCTGAGTTGTTGAGTCCATGTGTGGGTTCTTTAAGAGGAACTGTTTGGCGTTCTAGCAGTTCCTTCCACCGACTCAGTCCCTGCTGGGTTTTGCCGCCAGAAGTTGTGGGGGACTTATCTTCCTGGCACTGGAACCCTGGTCTGGGGGCCTGGTGTGGGGCTGGGACTCCTTGCTCCTGAGATAACCCCCCTGAATTTTTACTCACCACTACATGTGGATATGGGATCAGCCCGTTCCACATCTACACCCCCTAAGAGTCTGGATGGATGTGGTTTCTTTAATTCTGTAGTTGTCAGACTTCCATTCACCTTGATTTCTGTCAGTTCTGAGCAATGGTGGTTCCATATTTTAGTTGTAATTTCACTGTGGTTTTGCGAAGAGGAGAACCATGTCTTCCTACGCCTCCATCTTTACCGGAAATCTGTTTTGGCACCTTTTATTGAAAAGTGTGCTTTGATCTGGCATTCCATTTCTCCGACATGCTGAGTATCTGTACATGTATAGATCTCAGCTTCTGATCCTCCATTCTGTTGCGTTGATCTTCCTTGTCCACGTCTGTACCATTACCATGTTTCATTCATTACTCTAGCTTTGTAGTAAGCTGGGGTCTGGTTGGACAAGTCTCCTGCCTTTATCTTTTCCAAAAATGTCTTTGCTGGTTTGCTTTTTTGTTTTCTGTGCATATTTTAGAATTGTCTTGTCAGACCACACACAGACAGATGGGAATTGGGCTAGGATTGCATCGATTTAGCTGCACTGAAGTAATTTGGATTTTTAAGTGATTCCAACATTTTGTTCTTAAGTGTTATGTTTGCTGTAGGTGTTTGTAGATGTCATTTAGGAGATAAAGGAATTTTCTTGTATTCCAAATTTAAGAGTTTTTAGTATGAATAACGTTGAATTTTATCAACTGTGAGATGATCATACGCCTTTTCTTCTTTATTCTGTGAATATGGTGACTCACAATGATTAATTTTTCCCCCATCTTGATTGAGATTTTGATATATAACATTTGACTGATTTTCAAATTTAAGCATTGCTGGAGTAAACTCGTCTTGGTCGTTATGGGTCACCGTTTTTACGTGGCTCGGTGGTGTTTGTTGACACTTTGCTTATGAAGTACTCTAGCAGCCACGTCCCTGAAAGATGCCCGCCTTTCATTTTGCTTGTTTTTGAAGACTGTTAGGTTTTAGTGCCCAACTTGTGTCAGCCTTGTCAGATGGGTTGGGTAGGGCTGGTCTTTTCCTGTCTCTGGGGTATCTTGTATGACATTTGATATTATCTGTTCCTAGAATGTTTGGTAGGACTTCTTGATAAATCAATTGGGACCTGAAGTTTTCTTTGTGGGAAGGTGGATTTCCCATTAAATGTCTTCAATAGTTATAAAACTTTTTAGGTTTTCAAATAACTCTTTAGTCAATTTTGAATGAATTTTTAATGACTGCACATATTTAAAACTTCAGACTGCTGTAAGTTGTTTATAATATCTTGTAAAAATGTTTGTATCTGCAATTAGTTTCCTTTTTTTATTCTAAGTTTTTATTTGTAAGTCCTCTCTCAGAAGATCTTGTCAGAGGTTTGTCACTTTAATTACATTTTTTCAAGGAATAATTTTGATTTTGTTCATCTCTTCAGGTATGCATTTTTTTCCCATTAATTTCTGTTCTTCATCATTTACTTTCTTTGGATTTAATTTGCTGTTCTTTTAATAGGTTCTTTAGCTGGCTGCCTTTCATGCCTCCCCCTTTTCAAAAATAACCAGCTAGTTGGTGAAAGACAAATACCATATAATCTCACTTAAAAGAGGACTCTAATGAACAAAATAAACTAACGAGCAAAAAGAACCAGAGCCATGGAAACATGGGACAGACTGACAGCTGCTGGGGAGGGGGAATGGTGGAAAGAAGGGGAAGGGACTAGTCAAGAACATGTATGAGTGGCCCACCGACGTGGGCAGCAGTGTGGGGATGGCCTGTGGAGGGGGGAGGAGGGGTGGAGGAGGGCAAAGGGGGAAACAACGAGCCAACTGTAACAGAATAAACAAGAATAAAAAAATCTATGAGGAAAATATGAAAAAAGGTAAAAATATAAACATTTAACACTGTTAATTTCCCTCTACTGCTTTAATTGCCTCACACCAGTTTTTATGTATATTTTATTATTTTCTAATTTCCATTATTTCTTCTTTAATAATAGATCAGAAGTATGTTTCTTAAATTCTGAGCAGAGTTTTTCGTGTTATCTTCTTGTTTCTGGTGTCCGAATTTATTGCATTGTCCTCAGAGAACGTGCTCTCTCTGAGAGCACTCCTTTAACTTTTGCTGAGATGTGCTTTCTAGCCCAGTATTTGGCAATTTGCATAGTTGTTCTGGGTATATTTGAAGATTTTGTGTTCTGTAGCAGTGAGTGTTTTATGCATGTCCATGAGATAAAACTTTTTGCCGTGTTGTACAAATCTTTTCTAATCTCACCGAATTTTGATTCATTTTGTTAACTATTGACAGAGATATGCTATAATCTCCCACTATGGTTCTGGATTTGTCTGTTTATCATTGTAGTCTTGATTATTTCTGCCTTAACTGTTTTGAGTCTCTGTTGTTAAGGTGCCTAAACATTTGGAAGAGTTATATCACACTGGATTTGAGCCTTCCTTTTCCATTTCGTGGTGACCTTCTTAATCTCCAGTAACGCTTTCTGCCTTAGAGTCTGTAAGTGTTTCGTGTCACAGCCGGACCAGCTCTCTTTTAGTCAGATCACAGGGCATGTATTTTTCTCTCTTTTTACTTTAAATTTTTTGGTGTTCTTATATTTTAGAAGCAGCTCTTATATAACTAGATTTTATTCATTATTCAATTTCACATTTTTCATTGTTATTCAAGTACAGTTGTTTCCATTTTCCTGCCACCACATTCCCCTGCCCCCTTCCCCATCTCCCACTAATTTCACATTAAAAAAAAATCTTATAGCCTAGCTATATTGTCTTCTTAAAGATCCTTTGTTTGGAGAGCCTGAGTCTCCAAAGTTTCTAGGACAAAAGTTCAAATCCTTTAGCCCCGCACATTCTATCCTTGTACCCAGAACAATCACTGGAAAATGAGTATTCCGTACATAAAAATGGAGTGGATGAAAGAAGATACCCGTCCTAGTGACAGGAAGTAAACTTGGCAGGACCTGATGCCTGGCTGGATCCGAGGCTGAGGGAGAGGAGGGTCAGGTCTGTGGTGTTTGTATGACTGTGTGGAGTGTCCCACCTAAACCAGGTGGTCTGCAAAGAGGACTTGGGAAAAAAGCGGGGAGGACCCTGAAAGGAGAAGGAGACCAGTTTAGGATTTGTTGAGGTTGGGATGCTGGTGAGATATTCTCAAGGAAATCTAGTACGCAGTCAGAGAAACATCCTGAGACACTGCATCTTCCCAGCTGTGAGGTCCAGTTGGTGATGCTGTTGAAAAGAATAGTAACTAGCCTTTTTGTGCATCTCCTACGTGCCAGGTCCTTGGCAAAGCTTTAGTAGTCATATCTCGTTTAAATTTATCTTATGCCTTAAATATAGTTATTATTATTCCCATGTTACACAATAGATGAAAAGACTGAGGTTTAGGGAGATTTAATATGTTAGCTAAAAATGTTTCTGTGCTATATTTGCCTAGGTAACAGCAAATTTCTTGTCAGATCATGGTGTAACCTGAAGTGAATGTTAAAACCTCAGAATTGTAGGCCTCTCTGTAATCAGAACCTCCAGGAAAGAGGCCAGGGATGTGTATTTTTAATACACAGTTTAGGTGACTCTTAAGGTCAGGGAGGCTTAGCAAGAACTGGTTTCAAAGCCACCTGTCTATTTTTGAACCCGCATTCTTAACTCCCTCCCAGCCACTGGGCCTCTGTGGCAGGAGCAGCCTTATTGATCAGGATTTATGTAATAATTTTATCAGCTCTGATCTTTGTGCTCTGTGGGAAGATAATGTTTTAGTAGAGAGCAGGAGATTTTAAATAGCCCTGCAGTCCTACAATGTCAGTTTTATTAGTGGTTTGGGAGAAGAAAAGGAAACTAACATTTATTAAGTGTTACTAGCAGTTCTTGATGCAGTGAACGTTATTCTAATTTTTTAGTGAGAAAATGAGCCTCAGCTAAATTTATCCAAGGCCGTAGATCTGGTAAGCAGCTGAGCCAAGTTTCAGACCCAGAACCATCTAATAGTGAAAGCAGCTAACACTTGGTACTTGGTCTGTGTTGCCTCATTTAATCCGCACGGTAACCGTGGAGGATGTCTCTGTCAGTATTCTGATGTTACAGGTCAGACACTAAAGCACGTGGCGGCGACGTGTCCCACTTTCATGCCCTAAGTGGTGGAGCAGGCTGCGAATGCAGGCGTTCTGGCTGGCTCCAGAACCCCGACTTCTCACCGCTGCTCAGTCCTCTGTGACCAGCCCCTGACTTGTGTCCTTTTCAGTTATGTAGTATTCAGTACGATGACCTTGATTTTAAAAACCATAACAAACTTGTATTTGTTAATACAAATTCACGCAAAGTCTAGAACATTGCTTTTGATGTGCTCAGAGGTAGCTTGACTCCATTTGTTTCTTTTTAGTTCCTTCGCCATGCAGGGTAGCACCAGGAGAGTGGGCACCATGACTGACGTCCACCGGCGGTTCCTCCAGTTGCTGATGACTCACGGGGTGCTGGAGGAATGGGACATTAAGCGCTTGCAGAAGCACTGCTATAAGGTCCATGACTGTAAGTATCGTTTCCCTATTCCCAGAATGCTCTGGTACTTTGTGATCAGGGGCTGGTGACATTGCTGTAACGTGTGGCGGACATCATGTATCCAGTCACCCTGTACTCCTGGCCTGGGCATCAGGTCTCTCGCAAACTCCCATCAGCCCATCTTTCTCATCTCATCTTTGACTTTTTTTTAAGAAAGTCTGACATTTAGTGCAGTGTTAGGTAAGACTTGGCTCTGAAGCAGTAGAGTCGTGCTCACACCAGGCCTCTAGCACTTCCTCCAGCCCGAGCTCCACCACCACTAGAATGAAGATAATCAATTGTAGCTGACACATGCTGTGGTTCAGAGGGTTAAGAGACATGATATATACAAAACACCGGACAGGGAAAGTGCTCAGTTGGCTGTTGGTAGTCAGGGCAGCTTCGCATAGTGGTTAAGGGCACAGCCGGGAGTTGGCCACTCTGGAGAAAGTGCCTTTCCTGCCCTGTACCGGCTGTGGGCATTCAGGACATCTTCTCAGTGGGTTGTTTGAGGGGTCATACACATGAAGCACTTGGAGACAAGATCTGGTGCATACTGAGTTTTTAGCAACCGGAGGTAGCAGTATAGCAATGGGATCACTGTCGATAGATTGGAAAAATCAATGTTGGTCGGGTCTTGTTGAGTTGAGTGTCAGTATGAGTAGATTTTGTTGAGTGAAAAAGAAAGTTTATAAATTATACTTGTTGTGTGGTGTCATTGTGTTAAGTTTTTTGTAAAACTTAGTGACTTTTATTGTTCATGAATACATACCTCTGCGTGTAAAAATAGAAAAGTGGATTGGAAGGATGTGCAGCACACTCATGAAGTGCTTGCCTTGGCAGACAGGAGAGAAGTAGGTTTGTCACCAGAGATCAAAAGACACTTTGTCCTCTTTTGTTCTTTCATTGACAAAAAAGACTTGAGGCATTATTAGTTTAGTCTAATGGCTGTCACTTTTGATGAATGGGAATATAGGTTTTTTTATTCTGTGTTTTGTCTTTTTTGTCTGTATTTTTAATTTCCAAAAGGAGAGAGGAAAAAACAGAGGTGAGCCAAGCTGAGAAGGTTTGGGAGTACCTAGGTAAAGGGACACGAGAAATGGCGCCACTGCAGGGAACCTGTCCATGTGTGATGTGATCTAGTGGCTCAGCTCTGGTCCTGAACGCAGACAGACGCGCATGGCATGCAGAGATCATCCGTGAATAGGTCTCCCGTGGGGAGTCAGGCCTGCATTGCACCTAGGCCGATTTGAGACTTGCTTTTGCTAAAAACTCCCTCACCCTGAATTGAGGAAACAAATGTTTACTGCATATCTTTAACTTCCTAAAATCTGTGCTAAACCTCTCAAGTTTGGGTGTAACCAGTTCCACCTCTTTTCCCTTTACATTTGCAAATGACCTTTGTCTTAAAGGGATTAGCAACATTCTCTCTTTTGTTATGGTAACCACCTAAAGCTAACCTGTGCATAGTTAATGAGAACCATCCTGGGTGTAATGTACCTAGAGTGTCAATAAAAGCCTGTCTAGGCAGAGGGGTCTGGGCCCTGTCTCTCTCTCTGAGAGAGCGACCACGCAAGCCCTAGCACTCTCTCACTTAGAGACTGGCTCGACATCCCTTTCTCTCCACTGGATTCCTTTAGTCCGTGTGAATTTGTTCGTCACTTGTCTGGGAACATAGGACAAGTATTCCACAACAACACGCGGTCCTGCCGGCTGGGACCGTGACACGCCACATCTGGAGAGCTGCCATCTGTGGCCTGGGGGATGGATATGTGCGTCAGACAGGGGAGAGCGAGTACAGAAACAAGTCTTTTTTTTCATGATGTGCAGGAGAAGGAGTGTGGGGAGGGTGGCATGTTAGAGAAGAGAAAAGGAATGAGCCACTGGTCCATTGAGGTGTTCTGTGGAGAGTTCTGGAAGCTGTGATGCACATCCACAGATAAAAGCTTGACAGGTTCTATAGTAAGGAGACCTGCTTACCTTTGTTAATCTTGTGTATCCAAACTTAATTGACCTACACATAACATACTCTGGGAAACCCTAGAAAAGGAAATATGATGTGTGGGAAGAGGGTAAGTCTTTTTGGTGTGTCGGTATATAGACCCCGAAGAACCCATAGTATATATACCATAGTAGTGTTTTTTTTTCTCTTTATTTTATAGAAAGAGCAGATCTCCAGAAGGATTTGAAATAGGATGTGACGTAATTAGTTTGGGAACTCTCCTTCTGGTGAGAACATACCTGCTCTGATTGCCTGCACGGTGGTGGACAGGGTCTTTGTTGAGAGCCTTCTTCATGGAAAGGGAATATCATGCCTGTCAAGCTGGCTTCTTTTGCTCTTTAAAAAGCACAACAGGACTTTCAACCTACCCCTCAATATTCTCCAGGGATGGGCATGGCAGGCTTTTCTTCCTCTTTTACCTACATAACAATTCATTCCTTCTCCCACTAGTGTCTTACATACACGGATGCCTGGGATGTGAACTTTATTGATGGGGAAGTTTTGTAGCTTGCTGCAAAGAGCCATACTAAAATTGAAAGTGGTTTTGCCTTTATTTGACCTTTAAAGTTATGATCTAATTTAGGAAAGTCCTGTAGAATGTGTCTAGGAATGGCTTTATTCTCACACTTTATGCACCATTTCTGCACATCAAGATATGGTTATGGCTAGGCTAATCAGGATAGAACTATTGAATGCTTTCTCCTATCCTGCATTAAAAAAAACAAAAGTTCTTCACAAGCATTATTCTTATTTGAGAAGTTTTAAACAAGGAACAATGGAAAGAAATGATCTAAAATTAAGTAAATACTTACAAAATCCAATGTTATCAATCTCTTTTCTTTTGAAAAGATGCCCAGGAAAGGCCCCTTTACCAACTAGAAACACTTAGTTTCTAGGAGAATTAGAAACAAAGGAGTAATTGAAAGTCCAAGTTAACGCTCATTGCCCTTTCCCGTGGGTGAGTCCAGTTTATCAGAATACTTTCTGTCCTGGGCTCCTGTCACTAGCTGGGGGCTAACAAATTCCCAAGTCTCTGGGCTAGTGAGTTTAGCTTTTGGTCTGATGTCCTGGTGGACAGCCTGGGGTTTGGCCTTTCTGAATTGTTCTGGGACCTTTTTCTTAGTGCCCCTTAGATTCTGTGCCAGGGTTCGGGTACATGCATGGGGGTGTCCGGCACAGCCTCCTGAGAATCTCATGGCCTCTGTGCTGGACTCTGGTGGCACGGATGTAAAGCTTTTGCTTCATCTCGGGTCTTGTGCGTCACACAGATACAGACTCAGATGATTCCAGGAGAAGTTCCCCGATGGCAGTGGTACAGGAGGCCTACGCAGTGGCGGTTAAAAAGACTTGGCTTTGAGGATTTCCACTTTGGACTGAGATGGAGTGACAGGGATCAGTTTACCTTCTGTGTGAGATGTTGGGTTGGCCAAAAAGTTCGTTTGGTTTTTGCTGTGGGATGGCTCTCGTAGCACATAGTTATCTTTAACCTCCTTCTAAACAATTTTGTTAGATTGTATTGTGATAGCTGTCATATCAGCGTGTATTATTAAAAAAACTTATCAAAATTGGTGAATTTTTGCGTAGCCATTTTAATATTGAAGATGGAAGAAACTACATTTTGGCATATTATGCTTTATTATTTCAAGAAAGGTAAAAATGCAACTGAAACACAAAAAAAGATTTATGCAGTGTATGGAGAAGGTGCTGTGACTGATGGAATGTGTCAAAGGTGGTTTGTGGAGTTTCATGCAGAGATTTCTTGCTGGACGATGCTCCACATTTGGGTAGACCAATTGAAGTTGATAGCGATCAAGTCAAGAAATTGAAAACAGTCAACATTATACTATGAAGGAGACAGCCGACATACTCAAAATATCAAAATCAATAAAATTATTGGTGAATATGAAAAATGTGTCTTTTATTTTATGGAGAAAACCATATAGAGTTTTTGGCCAACCCAATAATTAAACATGGACAGAATATATGAAATACTGGACATTAGTCAGTGAAGGACAGTGATCGTTTGACAGACAGGCATCGAGGGTTTTTCCCCCTTGTCACCAAATACTTTCTGTTTTTTCTAACACCACCTCTCCGATTCTCTGGACGTCCAAGCAGGATGTCCAGGAACTCAATTCAGTTTTGACGCTGTCCGCCTGGCATATCAGATCCCACAAGTTAAGGGGGCTCAATTCCACAAGACTACCCCTACTTCAAATGCATTTCACAATTCCTGGGCCACCCATACTTCCACGACACCCTCCTCAGTTTCCATAATTTGCTAGAATGGCTCACAGTTACCCAGAAAACCCTCTACTTATCTCTATGAGGCCTGGTGCAGCAGATGTTTCTTACAGAAAACTAAAGAGACCCTAAGGGGCAGGCTATAAGTAAGATAACTGGACTTAAAAAATGGACTAATCAACGACTGTCTGCAGAGTTTTAAGAGCCAACAGCTATTTCTGATAAAAACCCTTAGTAAAGTAGGAAAAGAAGGGAACTTCCTTAACCTGATAAAGGGGATCCGTGTAAACATCACACTTAATTGTGAAAGACTTAAGCTTTCCCCTAATAGCGGGAGGAAGACAAGGACGTCCATGCTCACCATTTCTGTTCTAACCAGCACACTCGGGCAAGAGGCGAAAGGAAGAGGTGGCTCTTTCTTTTCACAGACACGACCTTCTCTGTGGAAAGTCTGGTGGCGTTTTCACAAAAGCCACCAGCATCGATAGGTGAGTGCAGTAAAGTGGCAGGTGCAACATCCCACTTGGACCCACCTGTTCAGTGTCTGTTGGTGTTTCTTCCCTAAATCCACTCATTTAATGGTTTCTAACTTGCTATGAGGGACTGTTTATACTCTAGCACCAATGTTTTGTAATTAATTATGCTGTGTTGTTTTATTTTAACTTATAGTGGGTTTTTAAATTATCTGTTATCCTAAGGACAAATTAGGTAAAATATCTAAAATTTTAGATTAAAAAAATTAAGATTTGAGCCCTGGCTGGTGTGGTTCAGTGGATTGAGTGCTGGCCTGCGAACCAAAGGGTCTCTGGTTCGATTCCTGGTCAGGGCACTTGCCTGGGTTGCTGGCCAGGTCCCCAGTGGGGGGCGCTCAAGAGGCAACCACACATTGGTGTTTCTCTCCCTCTTTCTCCCTCCTATCCCCTCTCTAAAAATAAATAAAAAATATTAAAAAAAATTAAGATTTGACATTATTTCATTGAGCAGAATAAATAATGTGATGTTCAGGCAACAAAACCGTTAGCTTAAATACATGTACCAAAGATGGATTAGTGAACACAGTGTCAGAGGAACATTGGGGCTTGATAGATATTTTCTGTTTTGTCAAACCTTTCTCTGCCTTCACTCTTTGTTTTTCTCATGCTGACTTACGGGATTATAGTTGCTTCCTTGTCTTGGTGCATACTTCAGGACTCATGCATGCCAGTAGGCTGTGCACATACGTGGTGAGTCATAGTGATATTGTTGACCTCTTGGCTTAGTATTTCATCTTAGTATCTGTAGTTTTACTTCCAAGTACCTTCTCTTTCCAAAGAGAACTCAGTGATAATTAGAAGCTGGCTCTAAATAATTTTCCTCCTACTTTTAATGATTTTATTGCACATTTCTCCTCCTTGGCCATGATGAACAGTTAATAAGCTTACCTCAGTCAGGGCCTGCTTGCCTTTCCAGTTAACCAAGGGGGATTAGGTCTCTGACCATAACTGTAAAGTGGCTTAAAATTAGCATGAAAACTAACATCTAAAATGTAACTTGGGAACTTCTGGTTAAGATGGAGGTGTAGGTAAACATGGCTCACCTCACACAACCACATCAAAATTACAACTAAAATATAGAACAACCATCATTCAGAGCCATCAGAAATTGAGTTGAATGGAAGTCTGACAACTACAGAACCTCATCCATTCAGACCGGTAGGAAATGGGCTGGTCCCACACCTGCGTGTGGTGGATAAAAATTCGGAAGGGATATGTTGGGAGTGGGGAGTCCCAGCCTCACACCAGGACTCTCAGCCCAGGGCTCCAGTGCCAGGAAGATAAGTCCCCATAACTTCTGGCTGCAAAAACTAGGGGAGATTGAGTTGATTGAAGAAACTTCTAGAGTCCCAAGTAGTTCCTCTTAAAGAAGTCACAAGTGGACTTACTCACACTCACTCCCTCTGAGCTCCAGCACTAGGGTAGCAGCTTGAAAGGCACACAGGGAGGAACTGAAGTGTCTGGCATCAAGGTGAGAATTGGGGGACAGCTTTTTCCCAGACAAAAAGGTGGGGAGAGGCCATTGTTCCTTTTCTGAACCTCCCCTCCCCAGAGACAGAACCAGCAGGTGGGTGCCATATCTGAGACTCATTAACCTAACACTGTTTGCCCCACCCTAGGGATCCCCTGAGGCTCTGCCCCACCCAACTTACTGGCCCACCCAAGCTGCTTTTCTGTATGAATGGCTGGTCTTGGCCCAGGCTTCACAGCTTCCTAAATCCTCTCAAACAAGCAACAACTGGTCTCAGTGAGCCTCAGGCCCAGAACTAGCAGCCTAGATTCACAGCTTGGCTTCACCTGGAAATCTCCAAGCCTAGCACAAGTAGCAGCCATCTCAGATTGCTTTATAGCTCAGGCAGGGTGGCCCTGGGCAAGACACAGGTGGGGGCTGATCTTGGACTGCACCACCCGGGAAACCCCAGGGCCAGCGCACCCAGTGGACAGCTACAGACCACGATGGAGCACCACCAGCCTGCCCCTGCACAGCTGATCCTCCACAGAGGGTGGAGTTTCATGATCAGCGGTCACAGCCAGTCCTTGCAGCTGAGTGGCCTGGGTCAACTACAAGAGGAGGTATATTCAACCCACACGAAGGGTGTACCTTAAGTATCCAGCTTGAGTGACAGGGGAGGCTGTGCCACTGGACCCCCAGGAAACCTACTACATTAGGCCATGCCACCAAGACACAGAGTCAAAGCAGCTCTACCCAATACGTAGAAACAGACACAGGGAGTCTGCCGATATGAGGAGGCAAAGAAACATGGCCCAAATGAAAGGATAGATCAAAACTCCAGAGAAAGAACTAAACAAAATGGAGATAAGCAATGTATCAGAGGTAGGGTTCAAAACACTGGTTATAAGGATGCTCAAGGAACTTAGTGAGGACCTCAGCCGCGTAAAAAAGATCCAGTCAGAAACGAAAGATACACTAGTTGAAATAAAGAACAGTTTACAGGGAAACAACAGTAGAGTGGATGAAGTGAGAATCAAATCAATGATTTGGAACATAAGGAAGCAAAACCACCAATCAGAACAAGAAGAAAAAGAATTTAAAGAAATCAAGGATATTGTAAGCAGCCTCTGGGACAACTTCAAGCATTCCAACATTCACATCATAGGTGTGCCAGAAGGACAAGAGAAAGAGCAAGAATTGGAAATCTATTTGAAAAAATAATGAAAGAAAACTTCCCTAATTTGGTGAAGGAAATAGACATGCAAGTCCAGGAAGCACACAGAGTCCCAAACAAGATGGATGCAAAGAGGCCCACCCTAAGACACATCATAATTAAAACGCCAAAGGTTAAAGATAAGGAGAGAATCTTAAAAGCAGCAAGAGAAAAGCAATTAGGTATCTACAGGGCAGTCCCCTTAAGACTGTCAGCTGATTTCTCAAAAGAAGCTTCGCAGGCTAGAAGGGACTGGCAAGAAATATTCAAAGTCATGAAAAGCAGGGACCTACAGCCAAGACTAGTCTACCCAGTGAAGCTATCATTTAGAATCAAAGGGCAGGTAAAGAGATTCCTAGACAAGAAAAAACTAAAGGAGTTCATCATCACCAAACCAATATTATATGAAATGTTAAAGGACCTTATTTAAGAAAAAGAAGATCAAAACTTTGAACAATAAAATGGCAATACATATCTATCAACAGTTGAATGTACAAGACAAACTAAGCTAACAAGCAGAACGGAGACATAATCTTGGATCAGGAGAGTGTTTTGATGGTTGCCAGATGGGAGTGGGGTATGGGGAAATCGATGAAGAGGTGAGGGGATTAAGAAGTACAAATTGGTAATTACAGAATAGCCATGGAATGTGAAGTACAGCATAAAATGGAGAAGCCGGAGAACTTACATGCATGACCCATGGACATGAAGAAAGGTGTGGGGATTGCCTGAGGGAGTTGGGGGTGCTGGGTGGAGGGGGGCAAAGTGGGAAAAACTGGAACAACTTTAATGGCATAATCAGTAAAATATAATTTAAAATTAAATAAATTTTAACTTCAAATATAAATAAAATGTAACTTGGGTTTCTCAAGATATGAAATTTTATAACAGGCAGTTGTTACCAGCTTAGGCAGGAATCTTGGGGTTTAGGAAGCTCTGTAACCACAACAAAGCGAATGTTGTGCTTTCGCGTACCTGGCTCCCTAAGGACTAGATGTGTCCCAGCCCCAGCCTGCTCTTGATGACTTTTTGCAGCAGGAACCCAGGGTGGGCGGGTCCTCCCAAACAGGGAGGTTATGTGTGGGTCGGTGAGAGGACTGGGATGAGTACTTCAGCAGGAAGGGACTGGCAGCAACAGCGAAGACATTTATTAAAAGACACAAATTCAAGTAAGGGATTTGAGAAAGTCCTTTTGTAAAGGAAATCTTACCTACTTCACAGAAAATTGTGAGGGTTAAACAAGGGCATTTCTGTTCAGTACTTGGTTGAGTACTTCCTGGTGTATGTTCAGCATGCACTACTTCTGCCCCTTCTGTGTCCCTCTCTGTGTCATCTAATTCCAGGTCCTGCAGATGGGGGTGGG
Source organism: Macrotus californicus (assembly GCA_007922815.1). Lineage (NCBI taxonomy): Eukaryota > Metazoa > Chordata > Mammalia > Chiroptera > Phyllostomidae > Macrotus > Macrotus californicus. The sequence continues at coordinate 26,522 of VMDR010001969.1, forward strand.
GGTCGTGACTGTCAGGACATCCATAATGGTGGTACATAGTGTGATAGGAATGACTGTAGACCACAGGGCCGAAATTCTGGTGCTGGGATTTCCTCAAAAAATCCAAAGTGTGCTCAGCATTTCCAAGTGGAAGGAAAGGGCCAGTGCAGGTGCCGAGATGAGGGAGCTTTGCCTGTGTGAGCCATAGGAGAAGGCCAGTGCAATCAGGTGTTGGGGGTGCAGTGGGAGCCACACAGGAGTGTGGTGAAAGGTGGGGCGTGTGTGTGTGTGTGTTGGGACCTGGTCCTACTCTGGCTGCATGTGGAGATTAGGTGTAGGGGCTAGAGTGGATGCTGGGAGACTGGGCTGTTCCATACCCTGGGACGAGGGGATGGGGTTCAGAAGAAGACTGTAGGGAACTGGGAACAAGAGGCTGGAGTCATCTTCCTGACAGTACCACAGGCCGGCACTCACCATTCAGCAACCTTTCCAAGACCTGCTGAGAACAGGATGCTGAGCCACGTCCTGCTTATAGAAAGCGTGGCAATAAATGAAGACCCCCTAAATGAGAACAGGCAAAGGCAATTTATGCAGAGCTTGCTCCAGCAGGGAGTCAGCCACGTGCACTTGGGTTTTAGCAGAGACTTGAAGGCAGGCAGAGGAGTGGGAAAGCTTTATAGTGGAAGAAATGGGAAGCTTCAGGTGTCCCCTGGTTGGAGGCTTAGGGAAGCTGCAGGTGGGCCACCTAGAAGCAGGACATCTGCGTTTGGTTAAGGAGCATATTTGGTTCTCTCTGGTTGGTCCTAAGTTGGAAGGAGGGACAAAATTTAGGGAAACTGAGTTATTAATCAAGTCTTGGTCATTTTGAGCTGATTATTACAGAGGCTGTTTAGCTTCCTGGATGGTTGCTAGACACAGTGGTCTAACGTTTCCGAGTCTGACTTAGAGGTAGCAGGCTGGCTTCCCTGGCTGGTTACTGTAGATCCTGGGTCGGTTGCTTGGGCTGGTTGATGCAGAGCGTGGGTCGGAGTCCTATTTTCGTACGTGGTCCACCCATTATCTGTTAGTGTGTTCAGGCTTCCAGAGTGAGTGTGACACGGCTGTTCCTTTGAGTTGGTTGCAGTTCAGCCTGTGCGAGAAGCCACAGCTGCTTATCTGGTGGGTGAAGGAGCAGAGTGGCCTCATCAGTTGCCACGTCTAACTGGAGCTTGAAAGTGTCAGCCCACATGGAATTTGAAAGCTGGTGGAATGTCAGTGGTATCCAGCTTACAGGTAGTTTGTCCTACAGCGTTTCTAATTTTTTAAAATTAAGTACCACGTTAAAAGAAAGCCAGCGAAGAGCTGAGTTAGCTCCGCTTCTGCACTTTACCCACTGTGCCTGCTGTTGTCTACCTCTGGGCTTCCTGCTTGGCCTCTAGGCATCTGATCTGTCATCTCAGCTTTGCTCAGATGACATCTCAGGGAGAGGAAGCTTATACAACAGGGATAGCGTGATCTCTGGTTTCAGGGCAGGCAGCTGTCCCCTGCAGATCCCCCTCTGTCAGTGACTTAATGTCGCCTGCGGTGGATGGGTGTGGGGGGCTCCCACTCATCTCAGCGGGAGGTGGACCACCTGTTTTTGAAGGGTGAGACAAAAATGAAGTGCACATTAACAGTATAAATAGTAAGGTTCTGCTGAAAGTGGCTTAGTTTTCTGTGATGACTCAGATTGGACTTGAGGACTTGGCCCTGCCTCTGTGCCTTCATGATACAGAGTTGGTGCTGCTCTTCTGTTCACTGGGGCGCTGACGAGGGAATGGTGACAGGTGTGTTTCCTGTGCTTGCAGGGACAGCGTACGCCCCTGTCACTGTTCCAGCAGTGGTGTGGGTTTTAGGGCCTGTGGCTGAGGTGCAGGAACTGTGTCGAGTACTGTGAAGTGACTTGTATGCACTGTAGTCTGAAGAAAGGTCAAAGAGTAGACTTTCTAACCGAAATAATCTCTTGAGTTTTTAAAATGATATCTTTATACTTGGAAACAGATCTCTAAGCAATAGATATGAAGACAGTCCATTATTAAAGCCTATTCCCCTGTACCACCAGAGCCCTGAGCTAATCCACCTTGTCACAGGGCACTGCCATTTTTCTATTTTTCCTTTTTTTTAGGGGAGAGCACGAACACAGTCCATTTTCCTATTTTTGATTCAGACTCCTGAGAGTTAAGGTGTCAGGTTATATTTTTGTTGAGCACTGAAATATTTTTTAAGCGTTTATTATGGAAAAAAGTCAAACAGAAAGTAGAGAGAATAATACAATGAGTCCCCAAGTACCCATCATCCAATTAAAATGATAACTCATGACTAGTCTTATTTTATTTGTATTCTAACCTACTTACCCCCATATTATTTTGAAGTACCATATTTTGCTGTGCATGATGTGCTCCCATGTATAATGTGCACCCACAGTTTTGTGCTTGATATACACGGGATTATTATACCCATAGCTCATAATCATTATACCCATGTGTAATGTGCATCCTTTTTTTATCTCAAAAATTTGGGCAAAAAGTGTGCATTATACATGGCAGAATACAGTAATTCTCAGATATCATTGCATATCTAAATAAGAATTTTCTTTTTTTTAAAATGTGTGCTCAAGTCATTTTGTCACTGCACTAGACTAAAGCCAAGACATCTTATCTCTGGTCCAGACTTTGTCACTTACGGACCCTGTAATCTCGGGTGAGTCCTTAACGTCTGTGATCCTCGGGGTCCTCTTTTGAAGAACACTGTGCCACATCCCGGCTTACCTCTGTGCTGGTTCCTGAAGGTCTGGTGGGATTGTAGCACAGAGCGAGGGATGTGCAGCGTAGAGAGTTACTTGTCTAATGTGTCTGCCACATGAAAGGTAGCTCTCCTTCCTCCATGTTCTTCTCAGCTCTTCACCAACCACACCTGGGAAATGCCACTGTCACCTCCCATCTTTTTACCCACATATCTGAATTTTGAGAGAACCATTTTCCCCGGATATTGATACAGAAGCCACAGGCTGAGAAGTGACCCCTCACACACCTCTGCGGCCCACTGGCCTGCCTGCCAGCCTTTTCCAGCTCTGGGGTCTGCTTCCTCAGGCCCGAGGGGTCCCAGATCCCCTGTGTGACCCAGGGCCTGGGCTGCCCCATTGTTAGCGCCACGTTCAGCGGGGGCCCCCCAGCTGGCCCCGTCAGACGAGAGGGCTGTCACAAGGAAAGTTGGCCCACAAGTGGTTTGGTCCCCTGGGGTCTGATTTTTTGCTGTTATTTCCTCTGCCTAAAAATATCGTTTCCTATCTGTGATGCCTAGTTTGGAACAAAACTGTTTGTTGTTCAGAAGTTAGGACATCAGACTTCCCGATTGCCTGCTGCCCAAGAGTGCAGTGAGCGCTAGGTTCCAGTACCGAGCAGGGATGCTGATTAGTAAGAAGAGGTTTATTGGTTAAACTAAACTTTTATTTTATTTTTAAAATTTTATTAAAATTTTGTTTTATAGAAAATGAAATAAGATGTACAAGAGTGGCCAGAAAAAAATCTCTCAGAATGAATTGAACCAATCCTCGACCCTCAGAGGAGGAGTATTCATTCCATTTTGTTCAGTGCTGCCCCAGCCTGTTGACTGCCTGGAGTCCAGTTTTTTAATTGCTGTAATGGAAAGGCATTTCCTGCTAGAGGAAGTGCTGTCCTATCCTTCCCTGGGCATTTGGCCTTTAGTTCAGCTCCCCCTGCAGCAGTGTGTGCTGAACCCCGGGACCTGGGCGACGTGATTGATTGATCAGGGCCACGGGAATGATGGCTGCTGGCCTGGGCGCAGCTTCTGGTACGTGTCCTCTGAGCGCAGCCTGTCTTCAGCATTGCTTCTGGTGTCCTTGCCAGGCACTGCCTGGATACTCTCCATCTTTCTCTGTAGTCTGAGTTCCTCTTTGTGGCTCTGAAGCTGCAATGCCTGGTCCAGAGGATGTAGATGTGACTGTGGTGGGGTCTTATGTAGGGAATGATCCCAGAGAACATTGGCTCTGCCCTCCAGAGGCTGTGGCTTAGTGCCGGGAGCTCGGGGTCTGGGGCTGGGCTCCGTTTCCAAGCTGAGGGACATTTGGAGAAGTAATTCAACCTCTCCAAGCCTCTTGTATATGAAGAAGATGTTAATACTTCACCTTACGGAGTTGCTGTTCTTTCAGTGATGAGGGAACCAAACTAATGAACAGTGCCCAGCACACACTAAGGTGAATTACAGCTGTGTATACTTGCAGGCCTGTTGTTATCAGCCTGACAATAGAAACTTCACCAGGGCCCGCAAGACATGCCTGGGTATGGCCTGCTTACAAGAAGAGAAAACACAGGTGGAACCTACGATCTCTGGACCTTTGCTTGGTTTAAATGTGGTGCTAAGTGTCGTGGTTAGGGTGTCTCGGCTCTCTGTGATAGGCCCAGGGCCTTGTTCCTCACTCCTTGTAGCCACTCATCCCGTGTTACTGACGGCAGGTCAGCAGTGTCAAGGGACCCAGCCTCTGATCCAGCTCCACCTGCCAAAACCCCTGATATTTTGGTACTCACATGAAGTTTGTCGTTTTTCTCAGTTGGTTTGGGATTCAGAAGGGAGAAGTGATGTTAGTAATTAGTTCTCTGACGTTCTTAACGTGGCAGAACCAAGACTAGAAGTGAAAGAGTCACCTCTGAATTGGGCGATCGGTCTTTATCTCACACACTTTATCTCGTACGTGGACTCATAGACTATTGGGGCCAAAGGGGTCTTTGGACGCTACTGTGGCCCAGTGTGTCCCTACAGATTTGCAGACTTTAGCCTCTGGACCATGAGCTGCAGACAAAAGGGAGAGTGGGAAAGAGCAGTGAAAATTAGCTGGTCTGAAGATGGTATTGGAAGCACCAGTCTGGTGTAAGCTTGACACTTAATGGGCATGTTAGGGGTCTTGTTAGCAAGCATGAGACCCCAACTGTAGCCAACTTAAAAAGGAGCATGTTGGGAGGCTAGTAGAGAAGGGACTGACTGATGGCTGGGGGCCGGGCTGGGAATTGGCGGGAACCAAGGGGCACAAAGGCTTAAGGAGCACAGCTGCACCTCCTGGCCAAAGCCACACCCTCCCAAAGCAGCTGGGCTGGAACCACCTCCAGCCCTTCCCTTTGCCCCTTCTTCAGATTGCGACTGTCTGATAGGCTGGGCACAGATACTGGGTCCATTCCTGGCTGACCTAAGATCTGGCCCCTCAGCTCCCCACCCTCTGGTTCTTTGGATATAGGAGTAATTATCCCACTGAAATCACACATGTAGGGAAAAGACAATTTAAAAACAACAACAACAAAAAAGCCAGTGTCTGGATAGGGATGAAAAGGGCTGCTAGGCAGCCAGATGTCATCAGATGACTTCAGTAGGAGGGCAGCCAGGTTTGGTAACTAGAACAAAGTGTGTTGGGGAAGGCAGTGCTCAAGCACTGTGGGGGACAGAGCACAGGGACCGCATCTCGCCTGGTCAGGGAAGGCCGGTATAGGAGAGGAGATGTCCAGGATGCCAGAGGATTAGAGTCTGGGTGTTGGATCTAGGGATGGTGGTAGAAACAGGGTTGTAGGGACATGTCCTAGACACCTGTGGAGCTGGAGGTAAGGCAGTGGGTGTTTGCCGGGCCCCACAGAGAGGTGGGGCCGGACTGGGCTGGAGCCCACGTGCCATTGGCCCCATGGCACTGTGCTGCCTCTGTTGCCACCAGAAAGTGAAGCTGGTGGGGCAGTGTCACTGAACAGAAGAGAAGTTTGTTCTCAGGTAGTGATTAAAGCCCCTCACGGCACAGGGTGTCTGTGACAAACACGTTTGGTGTCAACAGTGAAGAGGGACATAGCCTGTGACGGAAGCTTGTGTGGTAGGAGAGAGTCAAGATTGAGGGCACGTGAGTAGATGGCTGATTTCTGTAATGAGTGAGGACAGCAGTCGGAAGTGGGTTTTTTCCTTAAATGAAAATACAGTAAAATCTGCATTTGAAATGCAGGCTGGACAACAAACCAGAGGTGGAGGGCAGAGAGGAAAGTGCAGGGTGCTTCGTGTGCATGAGGTGTCGGGAAAGTCCGATGTGTTAGAAAGCTTTTGATCTGCCCCCAGAGTGCACTTTTCTGAGTGACATCCAGGAGAGGCCTTCTCAGTGGAAAATCTGAGTGATCACTTTCAGAGAGAGGTGCGACTTGCCACTGTGTCTTATGGGGTGGACAGGAGTGGTTCCTGCCTACAAAGGACCCCGTCACTCAGTCAGTGCGAGGTGGTTCTTGAATGCCTGAGGTTCCCAGGGTGGTGTGCTTTGTAGGTGGAAGGTTTCCAGCAAGCCCAGGGCACAGGCTTCTGCAGAAAAGCCAGGCCCACACTGTGAAGAGGTGTTCTGGGTGGCAGAGAAGAGGGAGAGGGTTCAAAAGCACTTTGCACTGGGGCCAGCAGAGAACCTTTCTTGGGAGAAAGTGCCATTGGAGTTGGCTTTCATAACTAGGAGGCAGAAAGGAGAGAGAAGGAGGGAGGCATTTCAGAAAGAAAGGCCATGTGAGCAAAGGCACGGAGGCAGGAACTGGGGTCGTGTCTCACTCCTCTGATCACAGTTTTTTAGCAGGTGTGGCTAAATGTCATTGCCAGGCTACTGTCGTGATTTTTGCCTGTCTCCTTTGTGTGACCCGCATGGCCTCCTTCCACTGCCAGCAGCAGAAGCAGGGAGCTCAGAAATACCCTTCCCTGCGAGAAGTTAATCACACAGCGTTTAAGTGCCCTGGGATGACCCCCGTCGTCAGCCTGGGGGTGGGCTGCCGGCCTCTTCCCTGCAGTGTCGCTTCCTTGGTTTTGTTACTGTTTGTGACTTACGTGGTATCATAGTTCTGGTTTCTGCTGTTCTTTTCCTCAGAGTGATTTCTTCAAGGTACAGGTCTTTAGAAATCGGTTATTTAAATAAGTGAAAACAGTGATACGTACTCTTGGTTTAAAAAAGGATTGCAGTACAAAAGGCACCGAGACAAAAGGTGACCCTGACCTTCCTCTGCTTCCATCTTGGATAGGCTCCCCTTTGCCCACAGGAGGGAGGTCACGCATTCCCCTGGCCCACAGGGCCCTGTGCCATCTGGCTCCAGCCCCTGCTGCAGCCCCATCGGCTCCCCTGGTCCTTCTTCTCTCCCAGACTCGTGTCTGCACATTCGCTCAAGGCCCCTGCAATCCTGGGTTGGGCGGCCCTGCCTCAGGCTCTGTATGTCCCTCTCCTCTGATGGACCGATGGACCCTGTCTGTGGTAGCAGCATCCTTATGGCCTCTGGGGTGTGCTCCTCCTGTTGGCAATGTGGAGGTGGGAGAGCCCCTCCACAGCTGGCACAGCTGCTGCACGCGTGCCGGCTGGTGTGATGCTGGGGGTGCCAGCCCCTTCTCTGCACCTGGGAGGGGGATGCTAGGGCCTGCCTTGGGGGGCCGTTGGCAGGGCTGATGGATTGTGTGTGAAGAGTGCTGGGAACAGGGCCTCTCCTGCTGGGAGTGCTCAGTGTGAGCTGCTGTTCTTCACTGCTGCGCCCCTGTGGCCCAGCACGGGCTGTGAGTGCCCAATGAGTGTCTGGGTGTCAGTAATGGGAGGAAGGAAACGAGATACACCGGACAGGTTTTTGAGGGTGTTCAGGCACAGAGGCTTCCTGTGGGGAGCGGGGACGAGGTGGGGCAGTTGGGCTGCGATGTGTGCAGCAGGAGTCAGCGGCTTCTGGGCACACAAGCATGTACCAGGTGCTGTGTGGGGTCGGTCACGGGGCAGCAGGAGCTGTGTGGGAAAGCAGGCTGGTGCTGTGGGGACAGCCCGAAAGACCACAGCAGGCTCAGGTACCATTTCCCAGGCCTTTCTACCTCGTGGGAAACAAGTCACCTGTGTTTGATGAAGCGCTGCACCCCCGTCCCCCACTTCACATTTTGCTTGTCTGTTTCCAGCCAGCGCTCCTGTGGAGAAGTTGGAGGACTTCATCAACAACATTAACAGTGTCCTGGAGTCACTGTATATTGAGATAAAGAAAGGGGTCACCGAGGATGACGGGAGGCCCATTTATGCACTGGTACGTGCCCGACGGTGCCCTCTTGTGGGGTTTGCCAGGTGCTGGGACTGAGACAGCTGCTCAGAACCTTCGTTGGGAAGAAGGAGGGCGACCCACCTCAGCGAGGGCTCTGACACGGGGGCAGACAGTGAGCCCTCCCTCCCTGACCCAGCCTGCTTTCTGTGCTCATCAGGCCTCTGGGTCTGTAGTCTCTGTGGTGCCCTCTCCCGTTACCCGGGCTGGGGACACCAGAACCTGGCCCTGGACTCTTGTACTCGGTGCTTGCTTGACTGCAACTGGGCACGGAGGCATGTGTTTGGCCTTGTTTTTGTGTCGATGGCTTTCTCCGAGAAGTCGCCCGGATGTGTGGACCATTAGCCGTAAAGGGGTAAAATGCTTTCATGTGGAACAACACATAGAAGCTGTGAAAAGAAAATGTGCTGGGGGCACGAAGGACTGGAACCCATTTGGGATTGCCTGTTTCTAGACGCCCCCTCCCAGCCAGGGAGCAAGGTGGAATGGAGGTGGGAGAAGCTGACGAGCCCCCGTCCTCGGCTAAGGAACCGCCCTGGGCCAGCCAAAGGACCTCAGGCTCACACTGAGAGGGACTCCAGCCCAGGGTTCCCAACTCTCCACCGGGGAAGAAAGGTGGTGGGGTCAGATGTCTCTGGAAATATCGGGGAAGAAAGGTGGTGGGGTCAGATGTCTCTGGGAATGTGGTTTAAGTAGGTAGATCAGATGGCCTTACTGCCTTTCTCGGTGCTTTGTGCATTTGAAGCTCCATTAGCATGCAGACAAGTTTTCCAGACTTATCTGAGGTTGGAGAACATTGTACACCTTTTGGAGTCCTCACATCTCTGCGAATAGACATGTTACCTGAGCTACAGACTTAAGTCTGTGACACAGGACTGGTCACCAACCTTCCCCTGTGGCCCGCAGGGCCCGAACACGGGTGCTCAGGGACTGGCAGGGGGAAGTGAATTAGCTGACAGTCGAAGGCACCGCTGGACCATCACGCTGACTTATTTTTTAGGTGAATCTCGCAACGACTCCCATCTCCAAAATGGCCTCAGATTTTGCAGAGAATGAACTGGATCTGTTTAGAAAGGCTGTAAGTAATAGTAACTCCCATCGGCCGAGCTTCTTATGGGAAACTTTTGCCTTCATTGTTAGAAAGGGAAACTGCAGTCTTCGAGGGTCACCATTGCTGCCCAAGGCAGCCCTTTGCAGGGGTATGTCAGTGAGCACCTCACCCAGAATTCACAGCTGCCCTGTGGTGGGTGGGGATGCCCTGTGGTGGGTGGGGAGGTCGCAGGGGCTGCCTGAGGAAGAAGGGCTGGTCCCGGTTCGACCCCCGACTGAGCACCTGGCCTTACAGGGGGGTGATGCAGGTGAGCAAGTGTTACTACAGGGTGCTGGCAGGGCGGTTTGGGACCGGCCGCAGGAGCATCAGCTGGGAGCTGGCTAGGAAGGCCTCATCCCATCCCCACCCAGACCCTTGGATGTAAGTCTGGGTTTTAGCAAGGTGCCCGCTGACCCATTGGCACATGTACACTTGAGCGGCGCTGCTCTGCCTGCCCTGCTTCAGAGCTGCTCGCTTAGCCCTCTTTTCATTCCCCGGGCTCAGCACCTGGGTATGACAGTGGTTCTCAGCCCGATGCACGCTATAATAACTGGGTAGGCAAAATAATTTTGACATTTGGCCTCACAACAGGTCTGTTGAATCCGTGTCTCTGAGGACAGAGGCCTAGAATCATTTTTCTAAGCCTCCTCTGGGGACAGTTAGCAGCCAGCCTGCAGAACCAGGCTCTGAGACGTCCGACACACCTCGTATGTGCCTGTCAGCCTGTCCTGGCCTGGGTCCTCAGTGCTTCTGCAGTTCCCAAGCTTAGTAGGAGGGGTGCCACTTCATTTGCTCATTCATTCAGGCCTCAGCTTCTCCATCTTCGGGGAAGTAGAGACACAAGAGGTGAGGTGACCTTCCTTGATTTGGGGGCATCGAGAGTATTTATTTGGGATGATGTTACGAGAGGGTTGGATTAGGAGTGAACATGTGTATGCCCTTTGATGCATGTGATTGTACTGTTTTCCTGAGGATCGTGCCAGTATACCGTGCTGCCTGTGCTATGAGTGATTTCACTGCCCTTCTCCCTACCAGAATGGGTGTTATTGCTGAAAACTTGAGTGCTGGCTTAACAAACAAATGTGATACCTGCTGTTTCTTCCAGTTGGAACTGATTATTGACTCAGAAACGGGCTTTGCCTCTTCCACAAATATTTTGAACCTGGTCGATCAACTTAAAGGCAAGAAGATGCGGAAGAAGGAAGCTGAGCAAGTGCTGCAGAAGTTTGTACAAAATAAATGGCTGATTGAGGTACTCTGTCTCACGGTGTCCCAGCTAGCTGGGATCACTTTTTAGAATTAATAGTAATTTTTCTTCCAGAACCATATTGTATCCAACTGATGTCCGTGGAGCCTTTCAGGTCCCTTCTATGCTTCGATGCCCACAGTGACCCTGTAAGGAGGACTTGGAGCCTTCTCTTCCCTCATGTGATCTGTCCAGGGGCCACAGGCAGTGGCAGAGCTAGGGGTTGTGCCCAGGTGTGCAGGCTCCAGGATCTGAGCCCTGGTCCATAGACCGAAGCAGTGTTGGACAGTGGTTAGGAGCGCAGCTGTGGCGTCCCACCTGGATCATGTCTGGGTGACCCCCTGTTCTGCGTCTGTAGGAGGAAGGTAATAGTGTCCTCCCCAGGGGTGTGAACAGTGGGGACAAGGGGTGTGTGTTAAGTGCCTGGAGATGGGCTCCCAGAGGAATAGCCTTCATTGCCACGGTCATTACTGTCACGATGAGGACACATAGACAAACTCCTGGAGTGGAGTGTGGACATCTGTGAGAGGACCAGACTGCAGGCTCCAGGTTTTAGACACCCCATGTCTCCTGTTGACTGGAGCAGAACAGACGTTTCCAGTCTTGTTCCACAAAAGGCACCCGTGCTTCCAAGAAACCCAAGCTGGACAGGCTCAGCTCTTGTCCAGCTTACCAGTGCCACCCCACCTGAGTGCTTGAATCCGTGCAGGACCTGCCCAAGGCGGCCCTCAACTGCCTTGCTTGGTGGTCAGACCAGGGCCTGAGTCTGTGGCTTGTGGCTGACATGATTCTTCACTTCCTTTTCAGGGACAGCGTGCCTCTGGTAGTCACAGTGACAGTGTTTTGAGTTACTGATCTCTTAGGGGATGGGCCGTCCCTGGCAGTCTGACTGCAAATGGTCGGCTTCTGAGGTACTTTCCTGATGGGAGGAGGGTGGCTGGAGAGTTCATGGGTGGCAGGAGCTCCTAGTGAGTGCCAGGATCTCGGGGCATGTTGGAGCACATCATGTCCTCGGGTCCTCCTGGCCACCCTGTGATGACCAGGAACCCCTTACCTCTGTTTTGTAGCTGAACAAACCTCAGCTCTGTGGTCAGGGTGACGTCCCACACCCAGCAAGTGGCAGAGTCATATCCAGGCCCTAGTTTGGGTGACTGCAGCAATTGCTGTGTCATAGTCATCCTTCCTCTCTGGGGTGGGTTTGGCAATACGGAACATTTTGGGTATCCGGATGATAACCGACCTCACTCTGTCCTCAGACCAAGCTCTTCAAGGCAGGGGCTCCGAATTCCTCACGTTGTGCCTTGTCTCTCCTTTGGTTACTTGGTGAAGGCTGACTGGGTGACTGGGCAGATGGGTGCAACTCCACAGGGATGGGATTTATTTAAAACTTAAGAAATGATACCAGAAATACTGATATTCATAAAGAAACACATTGAAGCCACCTGTCATCTCACCTGTGAGGGCTACCCACTCTACCACCCAGGACACTCCCTGCACCCTGCCTTTTCCTAGGAGTTAGCACGCATGTGCAGCCCGTGCTGGTCACACAGGTTCGTACCCGACTTTATCGTTGGGCTTGGCCTGTGCCCCAGCCCGTTGCTGCTCAGAGAGTCTGGGCAGTAGGGAAAGAACATGCCTCTGGGGTCCAGGCTCCTGTCTTCTCTGTTTCTTCCTTAGTACAGTGAAGACGCTGGGGCCACCTTCTTCAGGGGTGGCTGAGCCCCAGTGAGACTGTGGGTGGGAGGTTCTCTGAGTGACCAAGTTGAGGGAATGCTGCAGAAGTGAGTGTGAGCCTCCCGCCGCCCAGAGCCCTTGCGGCCCTTGTGGGGGTCCTCTTGTTGACTGACCCTCAGCCTCATGTGTACGAAGGAATGAATCGGTAGGGGCAGTGGGAGGCACCTCCAGGTTGCTCCTGGGGCCTTTGCTGCTTGCCCGACGCTTGGCAAGCGGCTTCACCCCTCAGCTAGTTTCCCATCTGAAGACTGCAGGTGTTGATTGCTGTCGGGTGTTTATTCACGAGGGTTGCTTTCTAAACTGGTAGGTAAGGTGAGGGTTGCCCTGAGTTCTGGGGCATTTTGGAGGAACAGCTGGCGGCCTGTGGGGTGGGTGCTGGCTGGTCTCAGACCAGCCTTCCTGGGGGCGGAGGGACTGCGTCTGAGTCTGACCTTCAGCCTGTCACAAGTCGGACCTTATACAGACTCATACGTGTGGGCATGTTGCTCCAATGGCACTTCATTCTTTATCCCGGGAGACTAGCGCCTGGAAGGACAGGGTAAACACTCCAGCTGGCGTGAAGGTGCTGGGGCGGCTCTGCGGCCCATCAGAGGCCAGCGTGGGTGTGGTCAGATGCAAGGCATTGTTGTGAGGCCTGGGCACCCTGCCTGTCCCTCCCTGTGACAGCCCTGCAGGACTGAGTAGGATCATGAGTGAGAGGCACAGGGCACAGTTTCAGGCACATAGGAGATGTTTAGTAAATGTAGCATGAACCTGACTTTGAACTGGAACTTAGTCTTCCCTCAGATGTTTATCATGGGTTGAGTGCTGGGCCATATCAGTGCTGGGGACACAAGAGACAGCAAAGCCAGACCAGCTCACTATTCTCAGGGGCTCACAGGCAGGGGAGGGACCAGAAATTAGGCATCTCACTGAAATATTGCACTTTACAGATAGAAAGCAACATGATTTTACTGTAACTTTGACAAAGGAGCCTGCCCTTAACTGAGGACACAAGCAGAAGGCTATGTAGGAGGCAGCTGGCCTCGAGTGTGGGAAAGATTATCTCAGGCTCAGCGAGCAGCTTCTGCAAAGGCCGTGCCCCGCAGGGGACACGCTGTGCTCAAGGAGCTAAGGCCAGAATGTGCTGAGCACGGGAGTGAGGGGCAGTGGGACACACTGAGCCTGGGCGATGGGCGCACAGGGGACTGGTTCTTCAGCCTAACGTGGGCGGCAACCCTGGAGGGTTAAGGCAGAGAGGGACACGGCTGGTTTGCCCCACAGAGATCAAGGTCCCAGAGAGGGCTCCCGAAGGGCAGGAGTGGACTGAGTACAAGTAGGAGGAGGTGAAGGCGGCTGGGGTGGTGGCTGTGGTGAACACGGGCACCGTATGGGTCTGGGAGCTTTGGCAAAAGGAAGAGCCACAGGACTGTGATCACAGCACCTGAGGAGCGCCCCTGGCCGGCCCAACAGGCGGCGGTGCTGGGTGCTAGTGCCCCCCCTTGTTCTGCCTGCTCCCTGCAGCCAGCTCTTTGGCTCTGACACTCTGCACCTATGTGCCCTGTCTCTCCTCTGGGTGGTCACTCGGGCCTGCTGTTGGTGGCCATGGGTGGAGTGAATGCACTCTCTGGGCTGGGTTCCACAAGCCTACCATTTCCTCAATACTCCGTGTGGGGATGGAGGTGGGAGCCAGGGTGGGGTGGTGTTCAGTGTCAGACGTGGGAGAAACCGCTCTGGCCCGTGAAAACTAGACAGAACGTCACAGAAGCGGGGCCCTGGTGATAACTCCAGAGGCTTCAGTTTTCAGTGGCATCCCAGGCAAGGCCCTTCCCTTTTCCCCATCATGGAGAGGCTCAGATGTAACAAATATGGCTAGCAGATTCACATCCGAGTTCATTGGTTGACTTTATGAATCAAACTTGCAGGGCCTTTGGTGACACTGGCCTCTGAACTCACCCTCAGCCCTCCTCTTTCCTGTAACTTGGTGACAGGGCAGCTTGGGTTTTCCCGTATTTCCCGGCTGGCCTCACCAGCAGTGCCACCACAGTGTGACTTGGGGCCTGTCCCTGCCCTGTCAGGACCATTTCCAGCTTGGCCTGTGAAGTGATGAGGCTGGTAATGATCTTGGGTGGTCCCTGTGGAGGCTCCAGGCGGCAACGCTGGGAGGCACTTGGTGTGCTTTCTGAGAGGTGGGGGTTGTCTTTTGAGTTTACGCCTTGGGGAGACTGCCTCCCTTCCTGGCCTCAGTGTCCTCATTATAGGGAAGCTGTGACTGCCTCACATGTGGGCTCCTGTGCATATTCGTGACCCACATCTGTAAAGGCACAATATTGGGGTTGGGGGTCCTCGATTTCCTTTCAGGTCTTTGCCTTTATTCTCACTTGAGGGTCTGCCGAGGGGCCAGCGTGGACACCTGTTGGCTGGGTTGCTGAAAACCTGCAGGGGCAAAGGTGGCCAGGCGTTTGCACCTTTCTGGGCCTTGGGCTGTGTGAGTGCAAAGGGGACAGGGTACCTGGCAGGAAAGGGCCTGAGAGATTGCCACCTCCATTGTGTCCCTGCAGAAGGAAGGAGAGTTCACCCTGCACAGCCGGGCCATCCTGGAGATGGAGCAGCACATCCGGGAGACATACCCCGACTCTGTGAAGATCTGTAACATCTGCCACAGCCTCCTTGTCCAGGTACTACCTGTGGGGCTCCCCACAGATGCACCGTGGGGCTCTGTGGGTGCTTCAGCACTCTGGGGCCAGGCCTCTAGCACTGCTGTCACCTCCTCCGATGTAAGCCGGTAGGCCTGTCCTTGGAAGTGTCTGGGATGGCCACACAAACGCACTGCCTCTCCCCTCCTGGCCCTGTGCTGTGGTCCACGGGCTCTTGACTGTGTTGTTCTCGGGGAAGCTGCCAGCGGTCTGCTGTGCCCGTGTTATCTTGGCGGATGTGTGGTGAGCATCTTTCTGTGTCAGTTGCTGATTTCCAAAGTCAGCAGTTTTTCACTGTGGACTTTTGTAGGGCTTTACAGTAGCTAGATGCTAGGGTTTTTTCTTTTTATCTTCTATCTTTTTTCAGTGGTAACTATAGTGTGATGAGCCTCTTTGCACCTACTCCCTTGGGTGTCTGGTGGTGGCTTCCTTTGGCTGAATTCCTGGAAGTAGAATTTCTGGGTCAGAGAGTGTATGTGTCTTTTTTTTGAGTGTTTGAAATACATTGCCTAGTGCCTTCTGAGAAGTTGTAGCTTTCCTCATGCCACCTGCAGGATGTGAGAGCCCACATGTGCAGGGGGTCCGAGTTTCAGGGGCCTCGAGGCTCAGCTGCGCTCGGCCAGCTACCACTGCCTGCTCTGGCCTTTAGAGTCTGGTGTCGGAGTTCTTTAATAAAGTCCACTGCAGTAAGGACTCTGGGTTATTACCATTATTAATCTGGGGCGTGGAAGACAGACACACAGCCTGCTGGACAGCTTCCTGAAGGTTTGCGAGCACGAAGGTGTGTACAAGGCTCCACAGCCGCCGTCTTTCTTGTTTCAGGGTCAAAGCTGCGAGACCTGTGGGATTAGGATGCATTTACCTTGTGTGGCCAAATATTTCCAGTCGAATTCGGAACCGCGCTGCCCCCACTGTAACGACTACTGGCCCCATGAGATACCAGGTTGGTGTCCCTGAGGTGCTCGTGGGCTCTCCTGGTCTGTGGGAGGGGCCGGGCTGGCAGAACTAAGCGCAGGGCCTGAGGACTGGAGCCTGGCACTGGGAGCCCTGGGAGACGGGCTGCTCAGGCGAGGGCTCCGTGGCGGGGTGGGGGTGGGGTGGTCAGCGTCAGCAGGGCCTGGGCCCCATGTTGAAGCAGCTTCTGCAGCAAGTGAAGGCTGACCTGTTTGCACAGTTCGAAGGGCTCCCTAGAACCCAGTAGAAATTCCAAGGCGTGTGAGTCCTGGTCTAGACAAAGCTTTCTCCCCAGCAGTCATCAGGAGGGGAATGGAAGTGGCATCCACAGCTCCCTCGAGGTTGTGCATTGTGAACCGGGCCTGCTCTCCTGTCGTCACAGGTGGGGAGGGCTAGCAGTGAGGAGTACTAGGATGAGGACAGGGTCCCGGGAACCTAAGGTGTAGCTGCGAACATGGGCTGTTGGCGTGACTAGGCCTGCCACTCGGTGTCTTCTTGGCCTTTTCTGTGTGCAGAAGTCTTCGACCCCGAGAAGGAGAGGGAGGCTGGAATCTCCAAACCGAGCAGAAAGTCCTTGCGATCCAGGCAGCACTAGCTGCTGCGCCGCCGCAGGCCCTGCTGGAAGGAAGACATCAGTGTTTCACGTTTCCGAGTCACCTCCTCTGTGCTCTCTTTCACTTATTAGCAGTTTCAAATAAAACTTACCCAGCAGTTGCTGCACAGCCTCCATCTGTGGGGGTTTCATGTCATGGCTGTTTCCTTCTTCCCTGGAGCTCACTGATGGTGGGACCCCTTGGGTTGGGTCTTCAGGTGAGGGTGTCAGAGCTTCTGCACAGTTCTGGCCCAGGGTTGCTCACTGTCCTTGCTCAGGGTGACCTTGCCATCAATCTCTAGCTTTGGTTACGTGTCTCACCAACACTGGCCAGCCTGACCTCCCCACAGTCTGGACTCTCCTTTGGCCCATGATGCAACTGGCCGGAATGGGCGTGAGGCCAGTAGGCTGGGCTGAAGGCTCTCCTCACTGGGCCCTTCTGCCCTGGCTCAGTGACTGGCAGCCCTGCCCCTCATCAGCTGCCCTAGCTGGGAACTGGGGAGTCAGCCTAGATACCTCCTCGTCCCTGGCCTCTGGTATCAAGCTTGTCACCACACCTGTGCGGCCTACCTGCCAGGTGTCCCTCAGCCCCACCACTGCTGCCCAGGGCCAGGTCCCTCCCCAGACACCCCTCTGCACCAGTCCTCATTGCTCCTGTCTCCAATCTGCCCACCTGCTCCATCTTTTCTACCCGAGACCTCCCCACAATGCCAGTCAGCCTGGCGCACCCCTAGTGAAGACCCTAGTAGCTCTGTTGACAAGGACTCGGGTCTAGGCACACAGCATTCATGAGGCCACTGCATGTCTCATGGCCTTTCCCTTCCCCTCTTTTCAGTGGGGCAGCATTTCTCTGATTCTGAGCGCAATCCTGCTCTTTCCTCTAAGCCTCCGCACTTGTCCCCTTTGCTTGTGCCTCCTTTCTCGTGTCCTGCCTGTGCCTGCTGCACCTGCCCTCCTGTTAGGTCTTGGCTGTGCTGTTGCCATCCCCAGCTCCCAGCCCTCCGTCTCTGCACTTCCTGGGGCATCATACTTGCCACACTTTTAATTCCCTGTCTCTCTTCAGGACCCTTTTAGTTGTGACACAAAACCCAACTCAAACGGGCTTAAGCAAGGAAGGACTTGACTAGAGGGTGGCCTTCGGGAGAGGCTTGACCTGATGGTTCCAGTGTCACTAAGCATCCGTACTTCTGTCTGCTGTATTTTCACTGAGCTGCCTGCAAGCTTGGAGCCTACAGGATGGTCGCCTAGAAAACCCAGACCCTTTCTTCCTGGTAGCAAAGTGGCTGCAGTGCTTCCAACATCACACCCATGCTCTGTGTTGGGAGGAGCAGGGTGGGTTTCATGTAGTGGCTCCCCAACCTTGCCAAACATCCTCATGGCTTACAGCCCCAATTTGGATACTCACAGAGGTGGGGTGGGATGGTCCAACTGGCATTAGCACATCAGGCTCACCTCTGAGCCCTGGGTAGGGCAGCCCTGCCCAAACCACATTGCTGAGAGTGAGGAGGGGCCTCGCCCTGAGCAAACTGAAGATGCTGTTACTAGGCAGAGTGTGCATGAACTGTGGGCACTGAATGGGGGTGGGGGGTGGCCTCCATCTGTGAAGGCAGGGATGCTCTGCCTGCCCAGTTTACTGTAAACGGTAGGGAGCAGGCACCTTTACATGGTGAACTGGTGACACCTACTGGTGGGAGGCTCATTCACCCAGTTGCAGGTCCTACCTCTGGAGCTTATGCTGACCTCCTAGGCAGTGAGGAGGCTAGATCTTCCGTGAGTCAGCCTGGGGGCCTGCCCAGCCCTCAGAAGGCACCCACCAGTCCACTGGTAAAGGCCTGTGGGTGCCCACAATTGGGTGAGGGGTTCAGTCGTGTCAGGCAGGCAGCAGGAACCATCCCCACTCAGCCTAAGAAGGATGTTTTGGAAGGAAATGAGGGAGCTTGCAGAGGGGACAGGAAGGCAGGAGAACCAGTCTAGAGACGACTTGGTGGTAAGACCCCTCAGTCACGCGGGTACTGCCGCCGTTGTATGAACCTCCACTGTTTGTTCATCCGCCTGACTCGCCCTCAGGGTGCAGTCCCAGGGGCTGGCTCCCTCCAAGACAGTTAGACTGCTTTCCTGGGGAAAGGTGTGTCTCCCAAATGCAATCAATGAAGAAAGGTGAACAGTCCAGGGGCTAAGAGCAAACCAACCCCCTGGACTAGGGGGCATGGCAGCGCCTGTTTGTCTCGGCAGGTGGTCTTAATGGTCAAGAGGGGGCAGGTGCACCTGACCCTTATTGTGACCCAGGCAGCTCTGAGCTCCTTGTTGCTGGGGACGTTGCCCTCCTGCTACCAGTCTCCCTTGCGCTGATACCAACATGCACTTCCTGAGGATTCCTTAGCCTGGCTCACCCAAAACCTTATACAAAATCCCGAGTCCTTGCCTAGTACTCAAGGCCATTGTGGTAGCCCTGCTCGTTCCCCACACAGCCCGCCCTCCACCGCTGTCTCCCACTGACGCCACAACAGGTGCTCCAGGAGTTACTGACTGGACTGTGACACTCACAGCTCTTTGGATTTCCTGTCTTCTCCCATTCTGGCTCTTCTTACACAGAAGCATCCCCACCACGTGTCTCCTCAGCCATGCTGCCCCCATCCCTGCCCCTCCCATTCTCTTGGCTCCTCTTCCCCCAAGGCCAAGGCTTCCCTGCCTCAGGACTGCTGCCCCTGCCCCTGGAGCTCCTTCATTAAGTCTCATGGCTGATTCTGCATTCCTGGTCATTCAGACTTCTTATTCCAATGTCAACTGTCAAAGTCATGCCCCGACCAACTCCTCCCGTTGTCACATTTTGTGACCCTCTTGTGTTGTCATCATCACAGCCACCACTCTCTGCACTATCTCATTGTTGACTTCCTCACTGGGTCCCTCCGAGACAGTGTGGAACACCACGGGTGCCCGCACTGACTCAGTGTCTCTCTGATGGGTGGGCAGGCAATGGAGTGCTCGTGCCAGCACCTGTCCCTGGCTTGGGAACTTTTGGCACTTTTACTCTGAGTGGATTTCAGTCCGTATTCCTCAGAGCGAAAGCCAGCCCTCTAGCTGGATTACTGGCAACACTGGGGCCTTGCCCAGAGGGCACACACAGATTTCATCTTCTGTGCTCTTCCTAGCCAACGGGCCTTGACGTCACGTTTTAGTGAACTTCCCTCTAGTGCTTGACTTTAGAATCACACCACATTCCAGGCGGACTGCAGCAGCTGGAGCCACAGCCGCTCCCCTCCCCACTGGGGAGGGTGACAGTTAAGCTGGAGGCCTGAGTTGTGGCTTCTCTGCAGCCCGCAGCTGCCATGCCTCATTGGTGTGCCAGGCTCGGTGGCATTCCTGTTTTACACATTATTACCTTCAGTGGTGCTGCTGTTTGGTAGAAGTTCTTCATGTGAAAAATTAGGTTAACAGTGATGTCAAGAGAGGGGAGTGAACAGTCTTCTCCCAGGCAGTGGCTCTGAGGCCTGAGAGAAGCCTGGCAGGGAGGCCTGAGCTTCCTCCCGCAGCACTGCTGTGCACACGGAGCCAACGCATCTGCTTTGTTGCACTTGTGCGTCAGTTACTCTGAGCTGGGCTTCTGTCACAACCAAGTGAGCCCCAGCCTGCCTGGCAGTCAGAGCCCGCACAGCCCAGCCTCTTGCTACACCTTTAGTTTTGTCCTGTGCCCCTGCCCTCCTGCAGTCCCCAAGGCACTGAGCGGCCCCCCTGCCTCTGGGCCACACTCCAGACCCACCTCTGGCCTCGATTTCTCTGGTCCAATTTTTCCTCCTTCAGGTGGCCGTCTCACATGGTCCCCACCAGCCTCCAGCACCGTGAGTATTGCCAATGTGCTGGCCTCTCCCTGCTTCCCCCCAGACCGTCTGCTCCAAGGACTGGTGACCTCCTGCTCTTGTTCTTGGTGCCTCAAAGGCTGCCTGTCCCAGAAGTCTTGTGGGACTGAGCCCTTAACCTGTGGGATGCGACACTCTCCAGGTACACAGTGTCAGAACTCAAGTAATCATAGGACATCTAGCTGGTGCAGAATTGCCTGTTGTGGACCCCACACATCTGGTGACCAGGTGTCAGCAGTGTCCCGAGGATTGTGTGTGTGAAAACAATGGAGCGTTTCCCTTAAGACTTGCTATTACAAGTGACGCTGTGATGGCCACTTGTGTGCATGTCTGACCAGCTCTGGTGTCTCCTTAGGGTGGACGTCTGTTAGTGGGGTCAGCGACTCGACGTGTGCGTGATTTCTGCTGATTCCGTCGAGCTGAACTGCCAGCAGGGTATCTTACCCCTCAGCACGGGGTCTGAGAGTTTTAGACATGGTGCTATAATTTAGTTGGTAACTTCGTTTAACTGCCTATTTTTGAGTATTAGAAAGAGTGTACTTTTTTAAAGGTTTACTATAAGCTTTTAAAATTTCCCTTTATGATTGGCTTGGAACAGAACACTGTTTACCTCATGCTCCGCCATGACAACTGTTGTCAAATCCAGACAATACTGCATACATGTCACTAATCGGTGAGTCTCCCAGCAAGTAGGAGCCTGGGATGTTTCCGGTGTCGGCTGTCAGGATATGCTGGCCTCTCCTCACTCACAGGTCTGGGGGGCAGCAGGGGCTCTGCGACGAGGCCCAGTGCTGCCCTGTTTTCAGATGGACACATTTGCCCCAAACCACGTGGCAGTTAAGCAGTGGAGCTGGGTTTAAACCCAGGCAGCCAATCTCAGAGAGCATGCTGCCTGCCTGTTTCCCACACAGTTCAGGCCTTGTGATGCCCACCACTCAGTGTGGCCTGGAATGTCCTTCTGGGCCCTCCCCTGCCTGCCTCTGTTGCACATAACTGGCCTGGGCACTCCGCTGTGTCGGCCCCCAGTGAAGGCTTCCGCAGGACACAGGCTCAGGCAACTTGTCTCTAGATTCCAGGACCCAACACCAGGTGGGCACAGAGCAGGCCCCTCCTCTTGTCCTGGCTATGACCACCAGAAGCTGACCGAGAAGCTCAAGTCCAGGGCTCGCACATAATGCCAATATTTAACCGGGATGAACAGGATTTCTCCAGGAGACAGGACGCAGGATAGGAATGGGGCCTCAGCAAACCTGGGGAACTTCTCGAAGTCAGGATTCTCCACGTCAACCTGCAAAAAGCAAGAGAATCCATCTGCCTGGTCTCCAGAAACGGGGTGGCATGGGGGAGAAGCTGCAATGCCGCACTGGGTCCCACCTGGCTTGTGTTATGAAGAAGGTGTGTATCATGAGGATATAAAGCTTCGGACTCTTGTGGGGAATACAGCCGGATATATTTCCTCCCGAGCACCTGGGAAGAGAGTGACCCCGTCAACCAGTTGCTGGTGACCTCACCCCCACTGCTGCCCCTACACTGATTGCAGGTCCCTGAGCCCACATCCTTCCTTGCCTCTCTGAGCCTTCCCACACGCTGTTCCCTGTGCCCGACCAGCCCCAATCCCACCACACACGTGCTCCAAGTCCCAGGGTTTTTCCTCCAGACACACCACAAATCCCCGGGGTTGTTATGGCCAACAGGTAATCACCTGATTGTGACATGCACGGTTTAAGTGCTTTACATGTATCACCTGTGACCTGTGAGGGTTACCAGGGTTACAGTGTGAACAAGGAAGTGGTTTGTTGCCCCACCTTACAGATGAAGACACGGGGGCCCCACGAGGGGAAGTGAGTGCCCAGGTTTACACAGCTGACAGGTGACGAAGCTGGTGTCCACACCACGCAGCCCGCCTCTGCTCTGTGGTCCACCTGGCTGGAAGCACAAGCTCATTTGTTCAACCCTCTAGGAAAACACTAAGGTGGCTTTACAAGGTGCTGCTCTCTCTGCCCCTCTTCTGGGTCTCAGGAAAACCACTGAGGAGCCAAGGAGCTGTTCCTCATTTGGAGAGGATTTTGGCAGGAGAGGGAGGGCAGAGGCAGCCCTGAGGGCACTCAGCTCCCTCTCATGCCGAGGTGGGAAGTGGTGCTGGCCCTGCCCGGGGGGGTGAGGTCCGGGGTCCAGAGGATGAGCCTGGTCGTCCAGGAAGCACATCTGGAAGCAGCTCCTCCACACGCGCCCCCCGGTCCAGTGGCATTTCTGTTTCCATTTGTGCCCATGGCCCTGTCACTGGTTCACCTCTGGTGCATAAAGGTGGATAATGTGGTGGGTGTGGGGCTGGGCCAGGATGGCGAGCAGGCTGGTGCTCTGCAGTGACGCCCACCTGGACTAGGAAATTTTGTTGGGGGTCCTGATGAAGGGGGGAGACGGTGCCTGGGGGCCCAAACCAGGCATTGATGGTGATCTCGTCTTCCTCCCCGTCGCCCAGGCAGCAGTAATCAGGGATGCCGATGTCCTGCTTCAGCTCCGGGATCTGTGGGTGCCAGAGCAGACGGGGAAGGGTGAGACCAGGCCTGTGGGACCCACCAGCCCCGAAGTCAAATGACTATCTGACAGAGGGCCAAATGTGCATTGTCCTCTTGTGTATGACATACTGCATCCACAGTTTGCTGAACAGGAATTTAAATATCAATTTAAAAAATAAACATGTACTGCTAGAGGAAAGTTATTTTATTTTCAGATTTGTTTTCGTGTCATATGCACTTCGTCTCCTTTTTAATACAACTGATGCAAGTGCTTTGCATTTGTACTTAAGAGGTAAACCAGTTGAGCCCTGGCCGAGTGGCTTAGTTGGTGGGAGAATCATCCCAAAATATCAAGATTGTGGGTTTGATCCCTGGTCAGGGCACACAGAAAAAGCAACCAGCGAATACGTGGAACAACAAAGAGATGTTTCTCTCTCTCTCCAAGATTAATTAAAAAAAAAACAAAACAAAAAGATAAACCAGTTGGTCATTTTCTAAAGAGTTAATTATCTTACAAAATCAAGTTAAGGAACAAACTAAAAAATGGGATTGACTATCACATGTCTGAAGGGGAAGATCTTCCAGATTTACTGATGGTAAACCACGCAACTGGCATATGTTAAGTAAATTAATTATAAAGACCAAGAGACTAGGAAACCTACTTGAACTAACTGTAGTAAATAGGGATTCATATACACAGTTCATACAAAATAATAAGGATCCCAATACACAGGACAAAAATGAGATAATACATAAAGATGAATTAGATACAAGGTCAAGGATCAGTCCTGTTAGCACAGAAGTGCGAATGAAATGCCATCCCTTCCTGCTATGCAAATCAGCAAAGGCTGGAAAAGTGGTAACACCCAGGGGTGGGAAGGACTGGTGGAGGGGGCGCCCTCCTGCGGGGCTGCTGGTGCGTCCAGTGGTGAAGCTGTGCAGATACAAGGTGGGAGTGTGCACAAGCCTTCAGAAGCGCTCACACTTCTCCGACCCAGAGGGAAGTGAGCCTGCACAGCGCTCCTCGGTGTGGAGGTGTTGGAGTCCCTCAAGGAGGCTGATGTTCCAGCTCACAGGGCAGAGGAGGCTACACAAGAAAGCAGGCGCTGTCAGCTGCCTGCTCTGGGTACCGTCAACGTGTGACATCTTTTCTGATGTCAGTGTGTCTGAAAAGGTGTACTTTAAGACTGCAAGCACT
The DNA here is from genome assembly GCA_007922815.1 of Macrotus californicus. NCBI lineage: Eukaryota > Metazoa > Chordata > Mammalia > Chiroptera > Phyllostomidae > Macrotus > Macrotus californicus. The sequence goes on from VMDR010001969.1 coordinate 50,438, forward strand.
GTGTCCCCTCTGGAGCTTTCTTACTCTAGACCCTGCCCACCCTCACACCCCCTTTTAGGCAGAGGCGTTCTGACATCTTTGCCTTGAGAAGGATGAACCTAGAGGACACCCAACATCGAAGAGTGGATTCTTGACTTCCTCCTTTTAACACATTGCGTACTGCATAGAAATCTCTAAGACATATGCCAGGGACCGCACATTTTTGGGCAAACTGCATGTTATTTAAATCATAACTACAGATCATCTCCAGAATCGTCAAAACAGTCATCCGCATCTTCGATCTCACTAGGAATATCTGATAAGTTATTGTTAAATACTTCCGGAAGTGTATCAGTTTCGTTGGTTTCCTTCCTTTTTCTGAGAGGGGGCATTTCTAAAAGTGCCAGAAACTTGAAGACGAAGACTATTCGAATGACCAAAATACAATGGAACTGCAATGTTTTATGGGTTCGTGCAATTATATAGTTTTTCGTAGATGGACCTGCACAGTTTCCACCAATGAGATCACTTCATTCGATGTGGACAAGACAGTGTGTTGACATCTAAGGTCCATAACAGATGGCGCGCGAAACACGCGAAACCTCGTGAGCGGTACGCAATGTGTTAAAAGCTGGGGTGGGTATAAACCACGTTTTCAAAGCCAGCAGAAACAGGCCGGGCACAGAAACGTCTGATGAGACAGGCAGGCCACCAAGTTCGTGTTCAGTGCAGTGAGGGGGGACCACTTCCTGGACACCTTCCCTTCAAGCTCAGCCCATTTTATGCTCGCAACCTGACTTACCTTTACGGCTTTAACACATGCGATTCTTTTAGGGACCAGATTTAAGTTTCTATTTAATTTCTCAAAACCTCGGGGCCATTTGTCAGCACAGTGGGCGACGTTGGAGGTTCAGGGCACGGCAGGGCTGCAGTGGACTTGGCCTCATTCGGAAAGAACCAGCCAGTAGCTCACAGCAACGACACAACTCACCCAGAATAAACCCACTTCCTGACCTGACCTTCAGAAGGCACCTCAGTGCTGAACCCACCAGAGCCAGCCGCCAGCCTCAGCCCTAGGGTGTCTGGATTCCTCACAAGCCCCTATTTGGACACTCTCTGAACCCAGGGGTGTTTTTCAAGCTTCAGAGCCATGCAAACAGGGTAGTAGGGGCAACTGCCTCTGCTACTCTCCTCAGGTATTTGCAGAGTAAGCACCCGTTGGTCTGAAGGGATACCGGCAGGGAGACTGGCCATTCCTTCAGGAGCAGCTACTGCGAGTTCAGGTTGCTGGTTAAGAAGGTACTGATCAAGCCCTGGCCAGGCAGCTCAGTTGGTTAGAGAGCTGTCCCAATACGCCAAGGTCACGGGTTTGATCCCTGGTCAGGGCACACACAAGAATGGACCAATGAATACGTAAACAAGTGGAACAACAAATCAGTGTGTGTCTCTCTCTCTCAAAAAGAAAAAGAAACAGTTCTCCTGCACGCAGTGTTGACCCAGACGCTGCTGTTCTACACTTTAGGTCCGTCTGAAACAGCCTGTGTAGAAATACAGAAATGCTGCTGTGTCCGCTGCTTAAAGTAGACGGTCCCTGGGTTCTCAAGCTGTGAGCACGATTCTGAAAGGCCTCTGGGAACCTCCTACCGGGGATCATACCACACCTGGCCCTGAGAAATGCTGAGAAGCTGATTGGTTCCTGATGACACCATGGGTATTTCCGAGTGATTGGCTGATGTAATCAGAGCACTGGCCAAGGTTTCAGAGACCCCAAGAGAAGCCAGGCTCCCACCATGTGATTGCTAATTGATGGTAGGACTGGTGTAGTAGCCAAAATATTGTAAAACACGGGGTCTCTGAGAGGAAAGTCGGTAAGAGATTTTTGGGCAAGAGGTTTTCGGTGGAAGCCACTGAGCTTCAAGTGGGCAGGGAAGGCCCAGAAAACAGTGCAGAGGCCTGCCCGGCACCCCACTGCCCCCGCCTGGCACCCCGCTGCCCCACCGCCCCCGCCCGGCACCCCTCTGCACCACTGCCCCCTGCCCGGCACCCCTCTGCACCACTGCCCCCGTGACACTCCAATGCCTGGCTGCTCAGACTTCCCCCTAAGGTGCTCTGAATAGCAGAGATGAAAACACCTCTGGGGACCCCAGATAAAGACTCTGGTGGCCCTGTGATAGCCAAAACATCTGCAAAATAATCACAAACTTTGCCTTCTAAAACGGCTTCCTCTCGTTCTAGTCACAGGGAAGATGAGTGTTCCAGGGCACGGAGCCAAGTTTACCGGTGGCTTCAAAATGCCCCTGGGGGGCTGTGCCCAGTGCAATTGAGGTCAGGGAAGAGGCTGATCTCTTGGAATCACACAGTGGGGGTTGATCAATTAGAATCCTCCTTTTCTTCTTAGCAAGAGAGTTCAGGAGGCAGGACCTGTAAGTCCTAATATGGGAGGCCTGGGAAAGAAAGACACCACAGCCCACCCAGCCCCACCTGCCCAGCCCTCCTGGAGGCTGGCGCAGCCCCATCTGAACCTTGGATTACCTGCCCCCTCCAACCCCGGTCAGGACAGGCAGTGAGGGCAACCCTGGCCTCTGCAGCAGACATGGCAGATCTGGCAGATGGGGCCAGCTCACGCTTGGACTGACCCTGCCTGGCCATTCCTGCTGAGCCCCACCCTGAGTGTCTCCAGCCTGGCTGAGACCACACCAGCAGCCTCTCCTGGACTCCTCAGCTTCATCCAACGAGTTGGTTGACTCCCAAATCCAGACCTCTTCTTTGAGTGCTCCCTTTCCCTTGACCTCCGCCCACCCACCAGCGTCCAGTGCCAGCCTCTCCACCTCCATGGCCTCAGCTATCTCTGGACCATTGCAACGGCCTCCTAATGGTCTCCCTGCGACCACACCTGCCCACGTTGTTTGCCTTCAGAAAGTGGCCAGAGATGCTGGAAACACCACCCTCCAGTTCCCAATCACATTCAGAAAACTACCCTTCCTCACTCAGCCCGCACCTACTTCTCGGACTCCACCTGCTACTCCCTGCCCCATCACGACTGGGCTCTAGCAAAGCTGAACTTTTGTGCCCCTTGCAGGTGAAAGTTCGCCCCTGTTGCCCTCCTAGCTGGCTCGCCCCTTCTCTTACCTCCGCACGTGGCTGGCCACCGCTCTTCTTTTGAGTCACTGCTCAAATGTTACCTTCCTGAGACACATCCCCTGACTGCCTGATCCAAAGAGCCTTCTCCCCTGCCCGGCCGCCTTCTGTAAGGCCACCTCTTATTTGTCTTGGGCCACTCATCACTGTCTGATGTGTTGGTTTTTAGGTCCACTGGGTTAGGGAGTGAGTCTGATTTCTTTAGTCCTGTACCCCAGGGCAGAGCCCAGTGCTTGGTGCACACGGGCCTACAAAGAAGCCCATTCCTGCCATGCCCCTTGGTCCTGGTCCAGCTACACCCCCAAGTATTGAGTGAGGAAGTGAGTGAGGGATGGGGAAAGGGACTGGAGAGGAAGCCAAACTGTTCAATTATTTCCCCAGGACGAGGATCCCTCTGACTGCCCTGGAGTCCTAACTGGACAGCTTTGAAAACACGGAGTGCAATCTGATTCCTGCCACACTTTGTTCTCTCGTTTTGTTTGCATTAAAAAATAAAGTCCGTTTTTTCTCATGATGCATGCACAGTCACAGATAATTTGGAGGCTGCAGAAACGGGAAGGAAGAACCACTCACCCCCACAGACAATGACAGCTGATCTCCTGTGGCATTTCTCCTGTCCTCGGCACAGCTAGGAGCATTCCTTAGAGTCATGCACCCTGGTTTCCTCACTTCCCACGGCCAGGCGGTCCCCGAGTTCCCATGACTTCTTCGTGAGTTTGCATTTGGTGGCTATGGAGCCCTGGTCACTGTGAGCCCAGTCACCAGGCCCGGGGGTGGAGCCTGCATGGCTGAAAGCTCCCAGTGATGCCTGTGCTGGCCGGGCCACACTCTGATGTCTGTCCACAGGGGCTGACTTGTGACAGAGAAAGAGCCAGAGTGGCACTTTTGCAGCTTGTGCTTCGTCTCTCTGCTTGCCTCCAGCCACTGTCCCTCACAAGTGCCCTGTCTGTCCTGCTGGATTCTTTGGGAAACACTACCTCTTACTGGGAACGCTCCTGCTAAAAACCTTGCAGGACTCCTCTGTCTTCCAGATAAATCCCAAGTTCTTGGCCTGGCATTCAAGGTCACCAGCTTGGCCCCCACCCCCCTCTTTGCCTTTTCCTTGATGATTCTGGACAAATCCCCTTAGGCTGGTCGACACACCCCAGCACATGGTCCTTTCCCACTCGGCCCTCTGGGGCTCGTGGCATGAGACGGTGCTCACTGGGAGTATCCTCTTGCCTGAGCCCCTCTGCTGTCTCATTCTTCAACAAGTGTGTCCTGAGGACCTTTCATCTGGCCCACCAGGGCTGGGTAGGCAGAGACTTGAACCTGGCCCCTGCCAGGAGCATGTAGGCCCAGGGGTGGGGAGACGGCCCTGCTGGGAGACACTTGGGATGTGGGAGAGGCAGAGGATCTTCCCAAAGCTCTGTTGCAAGGAAGGCAGTGACTCGCTCTTTCTGGGTTGGGTCAGAGTCTGCCACCCTTGCCTGGCTCTCTGGCACCCCTCCCCCAGTTCTGACCGCAGCTGGATTTTTGACTCACATCCCAGCGGTCACCCTCGTGCTTGTGGAACCACTGCCCACCTCCAGTCCTGGGGCCCTGGACTCAACAGGCCCAGCCTCTCAGGCCTGGTGGCCTCGCCTGCTCTCCTGCTGCTGGCTGGTGAGGAGGGAGCCTGGGGATACACAGAGCGCCACCTTGCTCACCACAAGGAGCAGCACCAATGGGTGGCAAACAAGGTTGCTGCTTCCTCCGCTGCCCTTTGGGGTCAGAGCTCAGGAAGGGAGGAGGGGAGCCAAGAGTGAAGGCCAGAAGCATGTGGTCTCAGACTCACCTGGTCAAAGAGCTGGTGCTGGGCCAGGTACCCGACGTCCCTCGGCTAATCCATGGGAGAAAAACCAGACACAGAAAGCCCGTTAGTGGTGATGGACGCCTTCCAGGTGCTACTACTGTTCAGCTGGCTCTCAGCACCCACATGCTCCTGCCTGAGGCCTGGGCAGCCACCCGGAGGGCCCTCCTCTCCCACCCGGCAGCTGATGTGACCAACGCCCCCCTGAGCAGGACTGCTGACCGGGGAGACTCAGGATCTGGTGCTGCCTCTGCCATAGAGGTTGCCCGGAGTTTGCCGCCCTGAGGCCCACGGCTGAAGGGGCAGACACGTCTGTTAGATCACTCCTTTCTGCCAGTAGATGCCACTGAACAAGCCTCATTAGAGTCACCTCCCATCCTGGCTGGGGAGCTCAGCTGGTTAGAGCATCGTCTCGATATGCCAAGCTGGAGGGTTACCTCCCCCAGTCAGAGCACATACAAGAAGCAACCAGTGAACACATCAGTAAGTGGAACAACAAATCAATGTTTCCACTTCTCTAAAAATCAATTTAGAAAAAATCCCCCTTCCCGAGGTCGTCATGCCTAAGTCAGAGTCCCCCAAAGAGCTGGAACAGCTGCAGAAGCTCTTCATCAGAGGCTTGAGCTGGGAAACCTCTGGTGAGTCTGAGGAGCCATTCTGAGCGATGGGGATGCTCAGACTGTGCGGTGATGAGACCCAAACACCAAGCGCTCCAGGGGCTTTGGGTTTGTCACCTACGCCCGCTGGAGGAGGTGGATGCAGCCAGGAATGCGAGGCACGGAGGCGGGTGGAAGGGTATGGAGCAAAGACGGCCATCTCAAGAGAAGATGCTCAAAGACCCGGTGCCCCACTTCACCGTGAAAAAGATTTTTGTCAGTGGCATTGAAGAAGACACCGAAGAACAGCACCTAAGAGATTATTTTGAACAGTACGGGAAAAGTGATTGAAATCATGACAGACTGAGGCAGTGGCAAGAAGGGAGGCTTTGAGTTTGTGACCTTTGAAGACCGTGACTCCACAGACAAGACTCATTTAGAAATGCCATGCTGTGGATGGCCACACCTGCGACGTAAGGAAAGCCCCAGCTCAGCAAGAGATGGCTAGCGCTTCATCCAGCCAGAGGTCGAACTGCTTCTGGAAACTTCGGAGGAAGCTGTGAAGGTGGTTTGGGTGAGAATGACAACTTTGGTCGTGGAGGAACCTTCAGTGGTCCAGGTGGCTTTGGGGGCAGCCGTGGTGGTGGTGGGGATGGCTATCATGGACTTGGTAACGACGGAAGCAATTTGGGAGGTGGCGGAAGCTGCAATGTTGTGGCGATCACAACAATCGATCTGCAAACTGTGCACCCACGAAAGGAGGAAACATTGGAGGCAGAGGCTCTGGCCCCTGTGGTGGGGGAGGCCGATACTTTGCCAAACCACGAATCCCTGGTGGCTGTGGCGGCTCCAGCAGCAGCAGCACAGCAGCTATGGCAGTGGCGTGGGTTTAGTTACTGCCAGGAGACAAAGCCCAGCAGGAGAGGAGAGCCGGGGAAGTGGCAGGGCAGCTACAGGTCGCAGCAGACTTGTGAACTGAGCCAAGCTCAGGGGTGGCAGGGCCTCGCTGCTACGAAGAAGACATGTTTCAGACAACACTCACGTGAATGGGCAAGAAAACACTCGAGGGCTGTGTTTATGACTAACTGTGTAACAGGCTGTTATGGGAATAAAGCTGTGTATCGTCCGTTATCATGCATCATCAATAAGCTGTTTAACATCCTCTTGGGAAAAAATGAAGGGGCTGTACACATATGATAATTTTTAAAATAAACATGGAATCATAGTATTTTGACTTTGAAATCTGCTTTTCTCATTTAACGACCCAGCACGAATCTCCAAGTCGCCACACACGTGTCAGTGACTTCTGAGGGACACACATTCTGCAGACAGCTCCCCCTACTGGTGGGCGTGGGGTTGTTCCACCAGCGGTTCAGTGAACAGTCTAATACTCTGGGCCTCGTATTAATGTGTCCGAAAGCAGAACGTCTGAGTCAAGGAGTAGGTGCATTTTAAATTTTCATAGCTTCTGCCGGGTTACTTTCCCCAAAGTTAAATGATTTGCACTCTTCCTGGCAATTCATCTTTGGAGATTATCATTGGTGAAAACTCCTGCCACTCTGGTGGGTAAAAGGCCAGTGCTTTGTGCTCTGGGCTCCATGGTGCTGAGGGCTTGTCTGAGGGAGTGCGCGGTGGGGCACACAGCCCCTGACTCTGGGGGGGCTGGCTTGGGTCTAAGTGCTCTGAAGCTGACACAGTGCTGAAGTAAAGAAGGTTCCTCTAAGATCTATGCCTCGAAAATCTATCTTTCTATCTCTTTCCTTCATTCCCTCTTCCTTCCAACAAACATTAAAGAGTTTACAAAATGCCAGAGCCTGTGCTAAGGACCGAGCAGAGCCAGATCTGACGTGACCTCTGCCCTCCCAGCTATCCTGGCGCAGAGGACACCAACTGCTGGCAGCAGCTGAGCTCCGGGCACGCTGTGCTTAGCTTTGCGTGTCATTTTCACAATGACCCTATGAAGCATCGGTAACCTCTGACTAGTTAACCCCAACCAACCCTAACCAACCAGAAGTTAGGGCACTGAAAATCTGAGAGGTTAAGTAACCAGCCAAGGACACAGAGCAAGCACGGGCCAGTGCAGGGTCCAGTGTTGGTCAGCCTGACTCCAAGGTGCCCACCCCGCCTGCTCCGCGAAATGCCTCAGGCTCCTTCCCATCCCAGCAGAGTGAGACAGCAGGGTCTCCTAGCTGGGTGTCTACAAGTAGAGGGGACATGGCAACATGGGGCATCTCTAGTCCCCGGCTCCCATTTCCAGGCTCCAGGCGACAGCAAACTGAGCAGAGGCGGGAGTAGGGAGGAATGCAGGAGAAGCAGAAATGGAAAGACGTCTGTGAGCACCGATGGAGGAACCCACAGCGCAGGGATCTATACCGAGTGCTTGTGGAGGGGGCTAGAACTTTAAGAGTGCAAGAGAAGGGGTAACGGGGCGGTCCCCCAGGAGTTCAGTCACAATGTTGAGAAGGCCAACAGAAGGAACAGTTAGTCCCCATGGTCACTGACCTGGACCCATTTATTGTGGCAGATCCATGACCAAATCTGGTCAGAGCTTTAGAGTTGGGGACCAGGCTGCGGGCTGTTGGGGGTGTGGAAGAGCTGCAAACCACAGATGCTAACTTCCACACCCCCTGCAAGACCCTGCCCACCACAGATGCTGCGTGGACAACCCTCCCCTGAAGGGTCGGTGCACCCACTTCCAGGCTCCCTTTGTTCCAAGCCAGTAGGGATGGTTCAGGCACTGCAGGCAGACAATCTGCATTCTCTGCCACCCAGCGCCAGGGGAGGAAACCACCCCCGGCCCTCACTGTCGGGAATCTGAAATGGGAAAACGGTGCAGCTGCTCTGGAAAACAGTTTGGCAGTTCCTCCAAAGGTTAAACACAGAGCCACCACATGAAGTTGCCAGCAATATCACTTGGAATGTGCCTAGAAGAACAAAAACATATGTCCACACAAAAACTTGTGCATGAACGTTCACAGCAGCATTTTTCAGTCCAGGCCAGAGAGCACACAACTCAGATGGCCACCAGCAGATCCACGGATGAACAAAGTGTGGTCTATCCGTACAGTGGCATGTTACAGCCCTAACAAAGAACAGTGCCGACAAATGCCACCACGGGGATGAACCTTGAAAGCATGGTGCTCAGTGACAGAAGCCAGACACAGAGGCCACAGATGAGGTGATGCCATTCACATCCAATGTCCAGAAATGGCAAATCCGTAGGGACAGTAGGAAGCTCAGCAGTTGTCTGGGGAAGGAAGTGAGGGGTGACTATCACTTAGTTTGAGGCTTCCTTTGGGGTGATGAAAATGTTCTGGGATCACACAGTGGTGGTAGTTGCATAATCTTAGAATGTATTCAAAAGCACGAAATGTACAACAACAAAAAAGTTCCCGAAATGAGTCCCTCACACCACGGCCCCCTACCTGGCTACCCAGCAGCCTGCCTTCCTGGCACTGTAGCCTATTGACCAAGCCTCTTAAGGACCGACTACTCCAAAACCTTCCCGTGTGATGCATGGAGGTTATCTGCCTGAATGTAATGTGTTTGTCCCTTGTCACTGTTAGGAGAAAGGAGTCATGATGACATACCTCATTCAGGATGTATCTGCTGATGAACTCACTGACCGTCATGAGTCTCTGGGACCAATCCTCGTCTGTGTACCTGGAGCCAACTTCCACTGGGACTGTTCGGCAGCCAGCGATTTCTTGGATGTACTCCAAACTATTAGAAAAACGTGCATCATTATTTCATCAGTATTGCTAGTGCTTGCCGGGCACTCTGCTACCCATGCTTTATATGGTCTCTCTCTTCACCACCACGTCTCACGGAGTGGAGACTACTGTTATCCCCCACCTCACTGACGAGGCAACGCCGACACTGAGAGGTGAGGTTCCTAGCTCACCTGGCGCTGGGCAGCTTTGCAAGTAGACCCAATAAATCTCATTTGCCAAAGTTCTGGCTGGAGGTTCTATTTCCGCTTGCCTAGGGCCTTCTCTCTTTGCTGACCTTGTCTCTAAGCTGAGTAAACGGTCGACGGTGCAGGGGTTGCCGAAGTGCCTGGGTTCTCAGCTCTGGAGGCCTGGCACTGACTCCAGACCCTGCCTGGTGCAGACCTGGGGATCTTCAGCAAGTTACTTAACCTCTCTGAGCACTTGTTTGCCACTGCGAAATGGTGTTGGTGACGGCCTGTCCCACAGGAACCAGGCAGGATAAAGAGAGATAAAACGTGGCAAGTGCCCAGCCTTGGCACCCGGTATGTAGTACGACACATAACATGCTGATACACAGTAAAATGTATACTGCATGTTTGCCGGGACGATGCTCCCGCAGTCAGAATTCCTCTTGCTCCTCAGTCTCAGTGGAAGCCACTCCCCCCACAAGGCTACCACTGTAAGACAGGCCAACCCAACCAACCAACCTTCCGTAGAGACCACTCCTCCTTTCCAAAATTACTCACAGCTACTGCATCCCGGCCACTCTCCAGCTGCCTGATCTGACCTGTCTCCCCTGAGTCTGAGGTGGAGCTAGAAGTAGGTGTGAGGAGAAAGCAAACACAAGAGTCCACAGGCCCCCTAGAGAAGGGGACATGGCCATCTCTTGGGTTTTTCTCTATGTGAAGCTTCAGGACCCCTGAGAAAGTGCACGGAATTCCTAAGATTCTATAAAGCTGCACAACAGACTTAACACTGGCCTGCCCCTGAAGCTCTCATTAAAATGGCTTAGGGCAAGCAAGTGGAAGGAGGTAAGGGCCTTAGATCTGGTGTAGGCCCAGAGCACTGGCTGCCAGTTCTTTTCCTTGGCCACCCACCCCAGGGACTGGTAGTGTCGTGTTCAGGGGCTGTGTTTATTTGGGGGTGGTGGGGGAAGAGGGCAGGGAGTCTTTGGGGGTGCTAAAGTGGGAGGGAGAAAATGCTGGCTCTCGGCAGCCACCCACCTCCACTTCTTCATGCATGGCCAGTGGTCGGCCACGCCTTCTAAGACCACAGGCCTCTGTGGAACCAAATGATGCTTCCTGAAGTACTGGAGGGACGGGCAGTGAAGCCGGGGAACTGCTTCTTCTGACCTCCTATCTGGATCTGACCTCGTATCTGGAATTGAGGCGTGGCCATTCCTGGCGTTCTGTTTAAAATCAAAACAAAGCAAGATGGCAACCACAAAGGAAAGACAACATTTGAGACATTCTAGGAGTTGTGTCAACGGTAGGAGAGCTTAGATGTCTTTAATTACAAAGGTAGTTAACATTGACCATCATTATTACTGCTGCTACTACTGTTTACTCCTCATTAGAGCAAGACAGTCTTTTCTTTACCAGGTCATTTGCAATGTTCGTTCAGTTACAACAGCAGTGTGTCGCTTTCACAGAAATTCTGCAGCGGGGGACAGTTACTGTCCCCCTCTCCATCTAACGGCACCCCTCCTCACTCCCTGGTTCCTTTCCCACCTTCTCACAGACACATCCCCAACCCACGGGTAGTGATACTCATGATGAATAAACAACTCTACCTCTTCCATCCAATAATTTAACTAAAGCAGTTTCCCTGTTACCACCAGTCCTTGCAATGTCTCAGGAGTGGTGGCATCACAATTTACTTGGCCATTCCCAGCCGACTGACCTGAGTAAGTCACTGTGTCTGAGCTTCCATTTCCTATGTTTAACTACTGGGAGACAAGCTCTCACATGAAGTGCTGATCCCCTAGCAAGCATGTGTCAGTACCCTCTGCCCCCCACGCCGGACCCCAAACCAGTTCCTGACATTTGCAGCACTGGCAGCGGACACCTGTACCTGCAGGCGATGTGCTAGGTTGTCCGTTCCCTTTGCTGTCACAGCACTCTATCTACAGTAGCGTTTATGCTCACGTAACCCTTATTGAGGAAGCCTTCCCCCCACCTTTTACAGCCCCACTAGATGGTGAGTGAAGGACAGGGTCTAGACCCTTCTGTCCCATCACCCAGCACACTGGGGCCACTGCTGGTGCTCAATAAAGCTGCTGAGCAAACCCCGTCTCACAGGCAAGAGAACAGAGTGGGCACAGAGGGGCTACTGCACTTGCCTGACTCACAGGCAGTGGATGGCAGTGTGGGAACTTGAGCCCAGGCAGGCTGGCTCCAGAGCCTGAGCTCTCAGGCCCTTAGCTACATCCACCGCCCGACACCACCCACACCATGAGTACCACCTTGGGCACGAAGCCTCCTCCATAAGCCCCTGGGACAGACTTAGCATAGGGAAGGGCACAGGTATTTGTCCCTGGTTCTCCGTGTCTGCCCTGCCCTCTGTTAGGTCAATCAATGCACCGTGTCCTTAGCTCCATGGCACCGTTGGAAACACGGGGCATTGCACAAAACCTCACTGGATGATTTCAGAGCTATAAATGACTGCCTGTTTTTGCATTCTTTAAAAACCAAAGATGAGGCTAAACATTTTCTCACACCTCTTTGTCTGTTTCCTCCTTGTGAACGGACTTGCCCAGAGGTACTCTGAGTGAGGACTGTGTGCCAGCACTGGGAATGGAAGCCTCCTCATAAACCATGCTCAGTGACTTGGGGTATCCTTTGCCATGTGCACTTAAATTCCAGTAGGGACATGTGCAAGGATGTAAGGGCAGGACTGATCAGTCACACGAACAGGACACAGCTAGTTGTGGTACCTCATCCAAACTCAGCAGTGCAGAGACAGCTGCCAGAAACGTGGGTGATACTTCAACTAGCTGTCCAAGGAAAATCATCACCCTTGCCATCCCTCTGAGCTGTCTCTCCTAGGAAGAACAAAACTGTCACCCTTCCCCTCTCCTGAAAGGGCACTGCCTCTGCAGAAATGGAAGGAAAAAAATTGAGAAAACAGGTGGAGCTGTTCCACTTCCAAATCAACGGAGACACTATTTTCAGCCAGAGAGGTCAGCACACTGAGCCCTCACTTCAGGAAGGGATGACTTGTTACTTCTAGAAAAACAGGGCTGCTGGGTTATATTAGGTGCGGTCACTGACAGTCCCAGCCAGATACCTTCATGCTGGGCTGCTCCTGGGTTGGGCCTTGGGCAGGCCTTTTTCTGGACAGCAGGTGCGTCTGGAGGACGGCGGCAACTTTACTGAGGATGTCCCCAAGGATGGCTGCCCCCATCAGCAGGCCCATGTCACAGACCTTCAGGGCTGCAGCCACGGTGGCAGCGTTCCCAGGCGCTTCACAAAGACACATGGTTTTCAGAAGGCAGCTGAAGGAATAAACCCGACGCCAGTCTTTGTCCACGTCCCGCCACACCCCGGTATTGAGTTTCTCCCAGGAGTAGTCAAGGAGCGCCTCGCTCGCCTGCAGACACTCGCCCCTTCTGCCCTCGTGGAAGAGGTCGGTGGCTTGCTGGAGCAGCATCAGCACACTCCTGTCCACATTCTCACCGAGGTCCAACTTCAGTTCTTCTTTAGTGCGGGGCAGCAGTGCCCTGAGGGCCTCCTGGAGAGCCCCTGTTCCGGGCAGGGTGTCTCGGCTGCTGTCTTCGGCCATCAGGAGCACTTGCCAGCTTAGTCTGAGTGCTGGTGGAGAAAGAAATAAAAGTTATATAACAAAACACCATGATGGACAATTGAATCTACACAATTTTATTTTGATAACATAAAACTGGGGTAAAAAAGCTAAACCTGTGATGACATCCAGTGGCCAAAATGTGAACTGAAATTAAAAAAATATATATAGAGAGGGAGATCATGAACAGACTCAGTCCCCTCTAGGTTCCTACAGCTTCCTACACTTGTCCTTTGTGACACACATCTCACCTGTGATGATTCCTCAGCAGTGGCCTTCTCTGCCAGGTATAACTCTGTGAGGGTGGGACCCCACCTGTCTGGGGTCACCACTGCCTTCAGGCCTGGCACAACAGGAGGCATGCAGTGGGCACAAGATAAATATTTGTTCAGAGAGGAACACGTATGGTCCTTGTCTGGAATACTTCCAACATCCCTCCTCTGTGGCAAAAACTGATCCCACCTTTAAGGCTCACCTTCAAGGATCCCTGATGGGAAGTCTGCTAAGACTCTCTGACAGCATTTTGTTCCGAAAGCCCTTGAGTTCCTTTTATAGCAGTTGTCACAACGTGCCACCAATACCTGCTTACTGTACATGTCTCTCTCTCCCTAATACTGGCCTGTGAGCTCTTCCAGGGACAGAACCCTTCTCCACACATCCCGGAAGCCTACAACCAGGCTGGCTCACAGTAGGCACTCACTTAAGGCTATTAAAAAAAAAATCTTAACTTCTCAGGAAGAAACCTAGAAATATAAAAAACTTATTCAGAAGGGAACAACATCAAGTTGGTGCCTTCGGTGGCATTAGCCTGGGCATTATATACGGGTGGCAGTCTAGTCCTTAGGTATGAGTGTTAACATGTGAATAGGTTCTGCTGCTCAAAATTATGATTATATATATTTAATGACTGGACAAGTCACAAACTGGGGTTATTCCAGGCAAATTGAGCCCTATGGTCAACCTGATTATAGCCTTCAAGAGTGCTACATTTATTGGCCCCATGCCAGCTTTCAGGGGACAGTCAGGTACAAGTTACATAGAATAGCTTTCCTCATTGGCCTGTGTCTTGTCGTCTTACATAAAGGTCTGTTTGTTGGGGTATGAAATGATCATCTGGGAAAGGGGGTCAGATGAAGGTTGTCTGAGATAACCTCTGAGTGCCTTTTGTCTTGGCTTTATAAATCAGCCTACTGTGAACTTTATATACCATCCAGAGTACACAATGTAAGCCTGGCCTTGGCTAGCTGTTAGAAAACAGCCCAAATGGGTTCCTGCTGGTTATACGATAAACCCTTCTAGGAAACCACCAGTCACCCCAGAACTCTCTTATATTATCTTTAAAAATGTAAGGCACTTCCCAGAGTATTGTGTACACTGGTTGGGTGAATGGCTTCTTGGAGAATCCTACCACGATTCCCAGAGGATGTCTGGTCAACCTGAGGCAACAGTCCCAAGAGCCCCACAGAAGCCTCAGGCTGACCCGGAACAGTCATTCCTGGAGCAGCTGGCCACAAGACCGCCTCCCCCTCCGCAGCCACGATTTATCAACTCTACCTGGCCTTCTGGGAACAGGCTGCCCAAATAGTATTGTAATTTCTTCAACTTTATGATGGCAGTATCCCACAGAGACTGCAAAAAACAAGAGCTAGAAAGCTCTGTTAAACTTTCCAGAAAGCTTAATTCACCAGCAAACGGTACCTTTTGAAACCGAGGGTCCTTATACTTTGGATAAATTTAGTTTTGAATCCTAGCTCTAGAAATCACTGCCCCCCCACCGCCCCCCCACCCATTCCCCTCAGGGACCTAGCCTAGCCTTTCCCCTAGATAATCGGGAAACCCCGCCCCAACCACACATACACCTTGCAGCAAAAGACACTAGCCTGGACTTGACTAATGGTCACTGGTCTGGACCTCTGGCAGGGCAGAGATAACATCTTGACCTAAGTTGTGTTTCAGATCCTGAGCCCTAAGGTGGAATGCCTCCCTGGCCACTTTCCCATCGGACTGAACAGAGGCACACGGAAAAGACCTC
Source organism: Macrotus californicus (assembly GCA_007922815.1). NCBI lineage: Eukaryota > Metazoa > Chordata > Mammalia > Chiroptera > Phyllostomidae > Macrotus > Macrotus californicus. The sequence continues at coordinate 65,528 of VMDR010001969.1, forward strand.
AGAGCCATCCTCAGTTTCTGAAGATTCGGTCATTATTCTCGCCTCACCTCCCCCCAATCAAGACCCAGCACTACCGGAACCCCTATCCCACGGTGTCTTTTGACTTCTCCTGACTTAATCTGTCACCCACACGCCATCACGCTCCTGCTTTTGAGCAGTAGGATCCCATTTTCCTGGATGGCACCACTGATCAATAAAATGACCAGTATTCCTCTGCTGCAATTATCGTAGTTCAGTGGTTGGCTCAGCTAGCGCCGGGTGGACGACCTCTTTCTGTTCTGCAACACTTCGTCGGTGTGACCCCATCCCTTTCTCCCTCCTGGGCAGTTACGCATAAGCAGGATGACTTACCATATTGTGCATCCTGATACTGACTGTATAACGCGGCGCCGATGCTGAGTTAACTCCCACCGAGTCGGGAAGCGCGGTCCTTCAGGCGCCCAGGGCGCCGACCCCAACTGCTCCCTCCCGGCGCGGCACTTGCTCACACCTACCCTGCACCCCGAGGCCTGGCACACCCTTTCCCTTCCCTTCCCGGCGCCCCCTCCGGGCCCTCACTTCCGGAGGGCCATTCTGAACCCCACGCTCAGGCGCTTCCAGTCAGCCTGGAACTAACTACCTGGCACGACCACGCAGGCACACTAGAGTTGCACCCACGGGACAGCAAGAACTGCGCAGGCGCACAACAGCCTGGCTTAACGCAGGCGCAAAACAAAATTCTGAAATTAAATCCCTGCCCGTGCGCAGGGCGTTTCTCCCACTCACTGCTGCGCTGGAGCCTTGGCTATGGGATGTTGGCATTCTCAGAGCGCAGGCGCAGGCTCCGCGTCTCCTTTGACGGGCCTTCTAAGGCGCATGCGCGAGTCCTTTCTCGAGTCGTTCGACTCGACGCTTGCGCAGTTCTCCCCTCCGCGTGCCAGGAGCCAGGCCGCCCACTGGAGCAGCTCAAGCTAACCTTCCTCGTGTTTGGGCCAGGTGGAGTCGTCGGGGGGCTGGTGATGACGCGTAGCTTTTGGTCCGAACGCAATGGTTGTCTCGTCCGAGTTGTCAGAGGCTTGCACGAAGGGTATCGAACTCTCACAGCTCGTCTGGTCGGAAGAAGTGCCTGGAGGAGGGGCAGGTGCCGAGGGACCGCCTGGGTTTAAATGGCCTGAGGTCGAAGGCGGGGCAGGGTTGGGCTTCTTCAGTTTTTCCTTCTACGTGGGTCCTGCGTGCGTTTCCTTTGCGACGGCCGTTCCTTGTACTAGGCTTCTTCACAGACATCATTTTTTGTCCAGTCCTTAACAACTAAGGTTATTACAGAGGGTTAGACCAAGGTGGGTGAAATAAAGTGGCCAAACACTTGTACTTTTGGAAAGTCACAGATACTGAGTCTGAACCCCCAGGCGCTGCTCCTCAGTCTATAGGAGTGAGAAAGACTGGGTCTCAATGCTGAGACCAGAGCCCTCCTGCCGGGGCTGCCTGTCTGTCTGACTCTTAGCGTGGGCGCCCCTGGGGGTTTGGTTTTGGGCAACTCCCCACCGCTGCCAACATTGATTGAACAGAGTCAGTAGAAAGCTCTGCTTTTACTGAGTGTGGACTCTGGGTAGAAAAGGGAAGGCTACTCATTTACTGGTGTTAAGTTATTCACGGCAGTTGTAGAAGACGGTGAGGCAGACCTGATCCAGGAATGTACTACAATGGGGGTGGGATAGTGATGGGGAGACACAGGAGGCACAACTTGGAATACAAGTGGAGATTTGTCGCTAAGGAGCAGGGTCTGGGGTAGTGGATTGGAATATTAAGAGGAAGCATCAGGGGTAAGAGGAATCCTGCTAAATCAAGGCTGAGGGATGAGGAATTTGATTATATACCACGGGTGGGGATTTTTGTTAAACTGACCCAGCAAGATTCTTGCTCAAACTAACTGGAAGAGCCTGACTAGAGTTAGGTCAAGGAGAGCCTTTGCTACTGGTCACCGGAGACATGTCAGGTGTTGTTTGGGCACCTTGGACTCCATGTTATTTAATTTTCTCAACAACCCTGTGAGGTGGAGGTTATGTTTTATTTACAGGTAGGGAGACTGAGGCTTGTTTAGGGCCAACTCAACAGATCAGTGGATTCAGTTACTGTACTAGCACCAAAGAAAACATAAAATAAACTCAACCCCTGCCCTCAAGGATTTCACAGGTGAATGAGATTAACCAGATATTTATGGTACATTGACTACACACCTGGCACTTTCAAAGTACTTTAAAAAATTAAAAAATCGTACATAACTATTGTAATTATCATCCCCAGTTGTGACAACATTGAGTTTGGCCTGAGCCTTGTTTGTGCTCCTGGAAAACTGAGGGTTGAAGCAATTCCCCTCACCCTTTTGTGTCCAGAAAACAGCTCTCTGCAGAGAATCACCCATCTGTGTGACTTAGGTAAGTCAAGGATGTCCCCCCTTGTTTACTTATGAAAAGGTCAATTACGGACTTCACATTCCCATTCTTTGCCTCAGCGATGATTAGCTGAACTGCTTGTCCCTGCTAATCAATTGCAGCAAAAGGCTTGTTAACAAAACTGATTAAAATCTCTCCTTCCTCCACGTCCCTGAACTTCAGATCACCCTCAGCCTGAGCCAGCAGACTGCCCTTCCTGAGAACAGGCTGGCTTCAGGAGACTGTCTTGTGCCAACCTTTTGTCCCACTCCCAGGCCTTCCTACCCGTGTTCTCTCCTCCCCATGAAAGAAAACCTCTTGTTGCCTAACCCTTAACACATTGCATACCGCATAGAAATCTCTAAGACATACGCCAGGGACCACACGTTTTTGGGCAAACTGCACGTTATTTAAATCATCATAACTACAGATCGTCTCCAGAATCGTCAAAACAGTCATCTGCATCTTCGATCTCACTAGGAATATCTGATAAATTGTTGTTAAATACTTCCGGAAGTGTATCAGTTTCGTTGGTTTCCTTCCTTTTTCTGAGAGGGGGCATTTCTAAAAGCGCCAGGAACTTGAAGACGAAGACTATTTGAATGACCAAAATACAATGTAACTGCAATGCTTTATGGGTTCATGCAATTATATAGTTTTTCATAGATTGACCTGCACGGTTTCCACCAATGAGATCGCTGCGTTCGATGTGGACAAGACAGTGTGTTGACATCTAAGGTCCATAACAGATGGTGCGCGAAACGCGAAACCTCGTGAGCGGTACGCAATGTGTTAAGACATGTGCAGACCTTGGTCACAGCATTCTCTGTTTCAGTGGTCCCCTCTCCTCTTGCAATCATCCTTTCAAATAAGTCTCCCTTGCTAAGTCCAGTTTTATTTTTCATTTGACAGTGGGTGGGCAGAGACCATAGTAGGGTGGGTACCGGCCTCTAGGAGCCCAGCCAGGCCCTGGAGCAGGGAGGGACTCCTGATTCTGGAAGGACACCCTGATTCTCTTCCTCAAAGATCAGCAATGGGGTTCTGGCTTTTCACAGTGAGTAGGGGTGCTGGCAGCCAGGCAGAGAGAAACACTTCGCCAGCTTGTTTGTGTTTTTAAAAGTGGCTTGAGATGAATTACAGGTACAGATGAAATGTTTTCATAAGAGAGAAGAACTGCAATCTTTTACCCTGAGGCTGCACTTCCTGTGGTGGTGCTGCCACTCCTCCGCCCCTTTCCGGCAGCCTTGGAGTTGGCCTTTAAGCTGACAAACCCTTTTGAGTGGCATCCCCATGCAGCTGCTTCATCTTCCAACAGTTTTCTAAATGCCATTGAGAATATTACATTTTTCATCTACATTAGTTATACCACTTCTACACCCAAGGAGGAATTAAGGCTGATTCCCATTATAAATCTATTATGCATTAGAAGGAGAGGCAAGAGGCAAAAAGTCATTTGATTTTTATAAAATTTAGGAAAATCAGACATCCTAAGATCTCTAATATATGATGCCTAATTTTTAAAATAAAAATATTTATGTGAATATATTTTTATGTGACTTCATTATAATTTAGAAATTTTGTTTGCTCAGAAAAACTTCTTGGATTTTAAGTATTTTTTAAATCCATAATAAAAATTGTCATTTTGCATTTAAAAAACCCTTAATTTGAGAATAGTTTTAGATTTACACAAAAGTTGTCAGGATCACATAGTTCCAATGTACCCTACACCCAGTTTCCCTGTCATCTTAGGATGGTGTGGTGCATTTGTCATAATTAACCAATGTTGACAGATTTTTGTAACTCAAAGCTGTGCTCTATTCAGAGCTCCTTAGTTTACCCAATGTCCCTTTTCTGTTGTAGGAGTCCATCCAGCATTCCACGTAGTTGTCCCCTTAGCGCCCCTTGACTATGAGAGTTTCTCCTACTTTCCTCGTTACTGACGACCTTAACAGTTGTGAGGGGTACGAGTGAGGTGTTTTGTGGAAGGTCCCTCAGTTGGGATTTTTCTGATGGTTTCCTCATGAGTAGGCTGGGGTTCTGGGTTCTGGGGGAGAAAGCCTGGAGGTGAGATGCCTTTCTTAGCAGGTCATATCAGGGGTACATACCACCAGCCTGACTTAGTACTTTTATTTTGTTTTCTCAGAGAGAGGGGAATGGAGGAAGAAAGAGAGGGAGAGACATATTGACATGAGAGAAACATCAATCCATTACCTCTCGTATGTGCCCCGACTGGGACCAAACCAGCAACCTAGGTGTGTGCCCTGACTGGAAATCGAACCCATGACCATTCGCTTTGCAAGATGACACCCAATCAACTGAGCCACCCCAGTCAGGGCATGACTGCTTACTTTTTAAAAAAGAAACTTTATTTTCCATCAATCTTATTTCCATTCTGTTGAGAGTCTGTGGGAGAGCAGCTTAAGACCACTCAGTGGTTGTTCCTACTCACTCAGTGGCCTGCACAGCGGCAGCTGCAAACCAGTCTCCAGTGGCAGGCCGAGTGCTCCAGTCTTCAGTAGGGAACTGCTAAATAGGCACAGGGCACCTGCACCTTCAGACCGTCAGTGACCTCAGGCTGAGCAGCAGTGAGCTCGGGGGCTGGAACAGTCCATTCACCCCGAAATGCCTCCTTGGTCACAGCCTTTTCAGCAGCAGCCTGCTCTACCTTCTCAATCTCTTCAGGATCTCTGTAGCAGTAGAGATCAGGCATGTCCTCCCAGGTGTGTTAACGGGAGATGGTGCCACACATGCACAGAACTTCCTGGGCCAGCATCCACCACATCAGACCCATGAGTGAGCCCCCTTCTTGCAAGAGATGGCAGTGTCTACACAGCGCAGAGGAGAGTCTGAGACACACAGAGCAGTGGTGGGCAGATCAACGTAGGACACCTCAGTGAAAGGCTGGTGGTCGGCCCTGGGATCGGTAACCACCGGAAGTCTTGGCTCCTGGAAGGCTGCCTGGATCTGGTTAGGAAATGTTCCAGGAGCGAAGCGGCCCACACAGGAGTGGCTCCAGCGGCAGCAGCAAACTTCAGCACAGCTTGCTGACCAGTGTTCCTGGACGAAGTGACACTGACATCAGCAGTGTTTTGCGTGGCATCAGTGGCATGAGCTGCCAGCCGAAGCTTCCCCCGGGTTCTCTTCAGGTCTATGATGTAAGTGCCATCATTTTCCCATTTGTAGATGTACTGTTCCATTGGGAAGTCAAGATTGGTGCCACTTAAGTGGCTTCCTGGTGCAAGGAATTTGAAGGCGTCCCCTCCTTCATTTGCAGGACATCGAGGCCTCTGGACATTGTGAGAGTGTCCCTTTAAGTTGTGTGGGAATCGAGAACAATGCTGCATGGGACCCTCTCTGGGTAGCATGGAAAAGCGTGACTGCTTACTTTTGTTTCTGTTTTTTTTGTTTGTTTGTTTTTTAAGTGTATTTTACAGAGCCTGTAAGAGAAAAGGGGCATCTTATTAAGTTTCCCAAACAGTGTTTCTTCCCATGATACTCTCATGATTGTCTTCTATGTGTGGCAAATGACACCAATTTGCCTTTTAGGATGGCAAAGCATATTTTCCTTTTCAATAAATGTACTTATTTTTTAAATTGAGTCTATTTAAAGAAGAATATTCATTCTGTTCCAAGTCACACTTTGCAGTACATATGTTAATATTTATTTTAGAAGATGTAATACATAGTGCAAAAGTCCAAAAGTATTAAACTTGGTATAGTGAAAACTGGCTCCCCAACTCCATTCCAGGCCACAGATCCCCTTCCTGGATGTAACCCGTGTTAATAATTTTGGTCAATACTTCTGCTCTTACAAACAACGCTGGGGTGAAAAACGCTGTGCATACTCCATTTACTGCACATGTGGGTACCTAAAGAAACATCCCTAGAAATGAACATTCTGGGACCCCAGGTGCACGCATTTGTAATTTTTAAAAATATATTTAATTGATTACGCTATTACAGTTGTCCCAATTTTTCTCTCCCCTTTATTCCCCTCTACCCTGCACCCCCCTCACCAGCATTGCCCGCCCCTTTAGTTCACGTCCATGGGTCATACATATAAGTTCTTTGGCTTCTCCATTTCCTATGCTATTCTTAACCTCCCCCTATTTTGTACCTACCATTTATGCTTCTTATTCCCTGTACCTTTCCCCGCTCTCTCCCCCTTTTCCCTCCTTGCTGATAACCCTCCATGTGATCTCCATTTCTGTGATCCTGTTCCTGTTCTAGTTGTTTGCTTAGTTTGTTTTTGTTTTTGTTTTAGGTTTGGTTGTTGATAGTTGTGAGTTTGTTGTCATTTTACTGTTCATATTTTTTATCGTCTTCTTTTTCTTAGGTAAGTCCCTTTAACATTTCATATAATAAGGGCTTGGTGATGATGAACTCCTTGAACTTGACCTTATCTGGGAAGCACTTTATCTGCCTTTCCACTATAAATGGTAGCTTTGCTGGATAGAGTAACCTTGGATGGTGGTCCTTGCCTTTCATAACTTTGAATACTTCTTTCCAGCCCCTTCTTGCCTGCAAGGTTTCTTTTGAGAAATAAGCTGATAGTCTTATGGGAACTCCTTTGTAGGTAACTCTCTCCTTTTCTCTTGCTGTTTTTAAGATTCTAGATTCCTCTTTAATCTTGGCTGATGTAATTATGATGTGCCTTGGTATGTGCTTCCTTAGGTCCAAGTTCTTTGGGACTCTCTGAGCTTCCTGGACTTCCTGGAAGTCTATTTTCTTTGCCAGATTGGGGAAGTTCTCCTTCATTATTTTTTCAAATAAGTTTTCAATTTCTTGCTCTTCTTCTTCTCCTCTGGCAACCCCATGATTCATATGTTGGAACGTTTCAAGTTGTCCTGGAGGTTCCTCTCCTCATCTTTTTGAGTTTTTGTTTCTTCATTCTGTTTGGGTTGAATGTTTATTTCTTCCTTCTGCTCCAATTCATCGATTTGAGTCATGGTTTCCTTCCCTTCACTATTGGTTCCCTGTATATTTTTCTTTATTTAACATTGCAGAGTCTTCATTTTTTCCTCTATTTTGTGACCACACTCAACCAATTCTGTGAGCATCCTGATTACCATTGTTTTGAACTTTGCACTGATAGGTTGTCTATTTCTTTGTCACTTAGTTGTTTTTCTGTAGTTTTGATCTGTCCTTTCATTTGGACCATATTTTTTTTGTCTTGGTGCACCTGTTACATTGTAAGGGGTGGATCCTTAGGTATTTGCCAGGGCGGGGCAACCCAAGTTGCTATGTTGTGGTGCTGTCTGTTGGGGAGGGGTCAGACAGGGGACACTGTCGCTTGTTTGGCTCTCCATGGGCTTTCAAGCCCTTCCCCTGCTACCCACAGGCAAACTGGGCCTTTCTCGTGCTGCTTCCGGAGTGGGTGGGTGGGTTTGTGTATGTTCTAGGACCCTGTGGGTCTCTCCAACAAACTCTTCTGTGAGGCTGAGGGTTTCTTGTGCTGCTGAAACCCCCACAAGATTATTATAGCCAGAGGTTTTGAGGCTTTATTTCCCCATGCTGGAACCCTGGGTTGTATGGTCTGTCTTGCTTCGCAGTTGTTCCTCCTGGTTTATCCACATGCAGTTGTGGGACTGCCTGGTCTGGCAGCTGCCACCTTGCCTGCCCCAGTCTGCCAGTCCCTGCCTCTCCCACCTGGTCCTCCAGCCGCAGGCTTGCTGTGAGTCCTCTCCACCTTGGCTGTCCTTCTCCATCTCTCCTACCGGTCTGAATGAATGTTTCTTTTTTAACTCCTTGGTTGTTGGACTTCCATACAGTTCAGTTTTCTGGCAGTTCTGGTTATTTTTTGTTTTTAAATTTGTTGTTGTCCTTCTTTTGGTTGTACGAGGAGGAAAAGTGTGTCTACCTATGCCTCCATCTTGGCTGGAAGTTCCTACTTTTGATGTTAATCTTGATCATGTGGCTGACCGGGTGTTTGTGAAGTTTCTCCACTGTAAAAGTACTCTTTCCCCTCTTTTTTCATAGTGCATGTTTTGGAAGCAAGTCAGTAATTATGCACAGATCATGCTTCAGGAGTGGGGAGTTATGTTCCCCCTCCCTGAGGGCAAGAATCCACACAAATTACTAAGACTTCTGCACAGGACATTTGCCTATTCTCCCTATTCATTCATTCATTTATTTATATATATATTTATTTATATAAACTGATTTGTCAACCATTGATTTATATCAGCATTTACTCATGGTTATTTATTTTATACTTCAGATGATCAAATGGTATGTTATATATTTTGTTGTTTGAATCGATCCAGCTTTGGCCTTTGGGAGCTCTTTCAGGTTGGCTCTGTGTTCCTTTCCTTTGCTTCCCCCACTGTGTGTATGCTCACACCCTTACCTTTTGCCACTAGGAGATGCTCCAGACTCATATTTATTTTCTGCCTCCGTCTGGAATAGCCGTTTCTCCAAGGAGCTCTGGTTCCTGGTATTGGAGATTGGTACTGCAAACTAAGACCTGGGCACGAGGTGTGCTCTTTGCTCCTGGTGTGTGTCACCTTTTTAAACCACAGCTTCAGAAATCATGGATTTCACTTCTGCTGTAATCACAGGTCCACTCGGAATCAAGGGGAGAGAGCACAGACTCCTGTTGGTGGGGGTCTGTCATTGTCACGTTGTGCGAGCTAACGAGATGGAATATTTTGGTGTCATCATCTTTGGAAAACGTCGTCTGTCACATCAGTGATGCTGTTGTGCACTGCGGGTTCTCGTGGTACGTAAAACACCTTTCAGCCTTGTCTGGTTTCTGTTTTGCTTCGAAGAAACTCTTTTCAAAGTCTGGTTTTTCTTGAAGATGATTGTGGTTGATACAGGGGCACATGGAGAATGTTAAATCGCACTGTCAGAATCGTTGCCTTCTGAGTTCTCTCTTAGTCCTTTGTTGGAGTCCAGGAGACGGTCTCAGGTTGGTTCAATACATGTCTTTAACTCATTTATAATGCTCGCTGATCTCTTTCCTTTTTTTAATGTTCTGGCTCTGAGAGCTTTCTTACAGCACAGCCTTTGAAGGAGAATTTAATCATACTGTTTTGTTGTTTTATTACTCGAGCAGTTATCCTCTGCAGTAGAGACATTTACTGCTTACCGGAATGCACGTGCTCCCCTGGTTTCCCATTTTCCCTGTAGTTGGGCAGGGCCAGGTGACTGCCCATGGCCAATGGGCTGTGTGTGGAAGATTCACGAGCACGTGAGCCACCCTTCATTTCCTGCTCTGAGTCAGTATTGCCTCCCCGTGCCTGTGCCTGCCTGTGACGGGGGCCCTTGGCCAGCCCACACCGCACATGCAGTGTTTGTTGTGTTGAATTCCTGGGATCAACTGTTACTGCCGCATTGCCTAACCTTTCCTGACTAGTAACACCTTTTCAAACACCTCTTAAACAGGGTGAGTGGGACTGGATTTTTATTTACAGAGTGATGCAAAGTTTACTAATAAAAAGTGAGTTGTTTCAAAGAAAAATAGTTGCATAATTTTCTAGGTGAAACTCAGACATGGGAAACTCCCTAGGGCAAGGACCCAAATGCCCGACATGGGGGGACATTCCTGCCACTGTGTTCTCAACTTGTTCTTTGCATGGGAACTCCGCCCTTTATTGGGATTGGCCAGAACATAAATCTCTGTAACTCCCATTTGTTCCCTGTATGTCCCGTGGCTTAAACAACAGTCACCAGAATCTCTCCGTTCAAGCTGGTTAGTCAGAGACTGCATGAAAAGACCTGGATTTTCTCTGTGACTTTAGAGCCAAGTAGCTTGCCTTTCCCTGTAGTGTTCCCCAGACACTGATCCAAAGTGCAAGCCTGGCGAGGGGAGATTTCACATCTTTCTGTTCATGGGCGTTATTGAAAGGCCGAAGCAAGCGATAACTGACTGAAAATGAGAGACCACTGGACATGGAGGAGCTCAGGGTGGAGCGTCATTTCAAGTCAACGCCCCCAAAAGCCAGGCCTGCGCCAGTTAGTGAGTAAGTGGGTCTTGGCACCGTGGTTTGCATATTGGAAACGGCTGAAAGATTCATTGGCTTGACTGTGTCTCTTCCAATTATTTTAAGATGCAATGCCATTAGCTTATTATTCAAGATTCCTTTTTGGGATTGAAAGAATAGGCAGTATTAGTTTTTTAGTTTGAAACCTACTTCTTTCATTTATTCCTGCCTCCCTGCTCCCCTCCTTCCCCTCCCCTCTCCTTCCCTTTCTTCCCTCTGTTCCTCCTTTCTGCCTTCCTGTTTCCCTTTCTTGAACAAATTGATTAATCTCTGTAAGCCTCAGTTTCCTCATCTGTAAAAGAGAAATAATAACAGTACCTATGGGAACTTTAATGAGGAATAAAAAAGATACTGTGTTTGAGGCCTTTAGTACACTGTTTGGCACATACTAAAAGTTCAGTAAATGGCCCTGGCCAGTGTGGCTCGGTTGGTTGGAGCATCGTCCCGCACACCAAAAGGTTGGGGGTTTGATTCCTAGTCAGGGCACATACCTAGGTTGTGGGTTCAGTCCCTGGTTGGTGAGTCTGCAGGAGGCAACCAATTGATGTTTCTCTCTCTCCCTTCCTCTCTCTCTCCAATCAATAAACATTTAAAAAATAAATTTCAGTAAACGATAGGTGTTACTATTATCATCAGGTTATGTAATCTTTCTGAACCTCAGTTTCTTTTTTTAAAAAAGATTTTATTACTTTATTGTTGTTCAATTACAGTTGTCGCATTCCCCCACCCCAAATTCCACCCCCCCAGCCAATCCCAGTCCCACCCTCCTCCTTGGTTATGTCCATGTGTCCTTTATAATGTTTCCTGAAAACCCTTCCCTCCACTGTTCCCTCCCCCTTCCCTCTGGCCATTATTAGATTGTTCTTAATTTTAATGTCTCTGGTTGTATTTTGTTTGCTTTTTTTCTTTTGTTGATTATGTTCCAGTTAAAGGTGAGATCATGTGGTATTTCTCCCTCACCACCTGGTTTATTTCACTTAGCATAATGCTCTCTAATTCCATCCATGCTGTTGCAAAGGGTGGGATCTCCTTTCTCTCTGCTGTGTAGAATTCCATTGTGTAAATGTACCACAGTTTTTTGATCCACTCATTGAGTGATGGGCACTTAGGTTGCTTCCAGCACTTGGTTATTGTAAATTGTGCTGCTATGAACATTGGGGTGCATAGGTTCTTTTGGATTGGTGTTTCATGGTTCTTAGGGTATAATCCCAGCAGTGGAATTGCTGGGTCAAAAGGCACTTCCATTTTTAGTTTTCTGAGGAAATTCCATACTGTTTTCCACAGTGGCTGCACCAGTCTGCAATCCCACCAACAGTGCACTAGGGTTCCCTTTTCTCTGCATCCTCTCCAACACTTGTCTGTTGATTTGTTTATGATGGCCATTCTGACTGGTGTGAAGTGGTATCTCATGGTGGTTTTAATTTGCATGTCTCTGGTGGCTAGTGATGCTGAGCATCTTTTCATATGTCTCTGGGCCCTCTGTATATCCTCCTTGGAGAAGTGTCTGTTCAAGTCTTTTGCCCATTTTTTAATTGGATTTTTTGTCTTCCTGGAGTGGAGTATGAATTCTTTATATAATTTGGAGATCAAACCCTTGTCTGAGGCATCATTGGCAAATACGTTTTCCCATATAGTTGGTTCTCTGTTCATTTTAAAGCTGTTTTCTTTAGCCATCCAGAAGCTTTTTAATTTGACAAGGTCCCATTTGTTTATTCTTTCCTTTATGTCCCTTGCTTTAGGGGACACATCATTGAAGATGTTGCTGCGTGGAATACCTGATACTTTCCTGCCAATGTTTCCTCTAGGACTTTTATGGTGTCATGACGTATAGTTAAGTCTTTTATCCACCTTGAATTTATTTTTGTGTATGGTGTAAGTTGGTGGTTGAGTTTCATTTTTTTGCAAGTAGCTGTCCAAATTTCCAAACATCATTTGTTGAAGAGGCTATTTTTACTCCATTTTATGCTTCTTCCCCCTTTTTCGAATATTAATTGACCATAGAGACTTGGGTTTATTTCTGGGCTCTCTGTTCTGTTCCATTGGTCTATGTGTCTGTCCTTATGCCAGTACCAGGCTGTTTTGATTACAGTGGCCTTATAATACAGTTTGGTATCAGGTATTGTGATCCCTCCTGCTTTGTTCTTCTTTCTCAAAATTTCTGCAGCTCTTCAGGGTCTTCTATGGTTCTGTATAAATTTCTGAAATGTTTGTTCTATATCTGTGAAATATGTCATTGGTACTTTAACACATTGCACACTGCAAAGAAATCTCTAAGACATATGCCAGGGACCGCACATTTTTGGGCAAACTGCACGTTATTTAAATCATCATAACTACAGATCATAATGTACTTTAGGTGTTGTTTTTCAATAATTATAACATTTTTATTTACAAAAACAATTAAACAACTAATTAAACAATTAAAGTTCCTAGTACTTTTTAAACATATGATACTGCGTAAAACATTTTCCTCTATGAAGAGGGACCAAACAAAATTTACGTAAGTATCTACATTCGCTCCTTTTTCCATGGGTGGCACAAACTCTGCAGGCTCCCGTAGGAAATTTTTTCTTTCCACTCGCTGGATACACGTAGGTTCATGCTGCTTCACATCACCTGACAACCTTTTGGGTGGATCTTTACGAGGTGCTCTCCTTGCACCCTCAGGGGAAGGGCTGGACAGATTTGTCTCTGGTTCCGGAGAGTCTTCATTATTGTCATCCGTTATCCAGTCTCTCACCACTGATAGCAGAAACTATTTATACTTCATCTTTGCTTGTGGATTGAGGACGTTGTACACTCTAAATGAATTGAAAAGTCCAAAGTTTATAAGGTACAGCACTACTTTTTTTGTCCATTTCATAATTTTCCTTAGAATGGAACAACACGAAAGGAATTGATCTGCACGGTCAACGCCTTTCATGTGGGCATTGTATTCCTTGATGCAGGTAGGTTTTACGATATTCTCTCCCGTTTTTCTATTTTTTTTCCCTGTTAGCGAGACAGAGGTGTCATGGATCGTTGATATCATTCAGACAACCCGCTTGTCTTTCCATGCTAGGGAGAAGAATATCGCCTTTTCTGGAAAATATTATGTCACCTTTCTTCATTCTTGATGTTTTCATCTTCAAATTTGGCGGTAAACCTCTGCTCTCCCTAATAGTCCCACAGACTCTAGTTTTGTTCTGTAGCAACAATTCAGCAGTACATGTAGCATTGTAATAATTATCCTGGTAAATATGGTGCCATATGCCAAGATAGGGTCCAAGGACTGAAAGAACAGTTTCTTGCAATTTCTTTCCTTCAGCAGTGTGTATCTCCATATTGCAGATACAGCCGGTGTCACTCTTGCACACCATCCGAACAAGTAAACCGTATTTTGTTATTTTCGCTGGGTTGTACGTGCGAGATTTTAAACGTCCTCTCCATGAATCATTCCCTCGTCCAAAGACAACTGTTGCTTTGGTTTGTATATTGTTAGAAATTTATGCAGGAAATAATCCAGCACAGGTTGGATCTTGAAAAGTCTCCCCGAGCGACTGTCCATTTTGGCGTTATCATTGAAATGCCAGAATGTCCATATTTGCTCAAATCTATGGTGACTCATTGTCTGTGGAAATATAGGGGTACATATCAAAGGATCTGTTGACCAACAGTCTTTCAAGCTGTCTTTTCTTGTTTGACCCATCAGAATAATTAGGCCAAGGACTTTCTTGATGTCCTTCTGTGTAACCGGAGACCACTTTAGTGTTCTAGATGGTGTTTTGCCTTTCATTGCGGTTTGATCATGATAGTTGGACAGCTCTTTGCACAACATCTCAAACAATTCATCACCAAAAAAGAGACTGGTCACAGAGGGCACAGAGTCACACTGAGACAGAAATGTAGTGACCCCAGCATGACCTTCAAACATTTGTAAGTGTGGTGGTGTGTCAGTTTCAGACCAACAATTATCAGTAGCTTCGTCAGTGTCAGAATCACTTGAAAGCACTGCCCCCTTGTGCTTCCTTACAGGTCTAATAATTCCACTGTCAGTAGAATCAGTAGAATCGTCTCCGGAATCGTCAAAACAGTCATCCGCTTCTTCGATCTCATGAGGAATATCTGATAAATTATTGTTAAATACTTCTGGAAGTGTATCAGTGTCATTGGTTTCCTTCCTTTTTCTGAGAGGGGGCATTTCTAAAAGCGCCAGGAACTTGAAGATGAAGACTATTTGAATGACCAAAATACAATGTAACTGCAATGCTTTATGGGTTCGTGCAATTATATAGTTTTTCATAGATTGACCTGCACGGTTTTCACCAATGAGATTGCTGCATTTGATGTGGACAAGACAGTGTGTTGACATCTAAGGTCCATAACAGATGGCGCTTGAAAAACGAGAAAACTCATGAGCGGTACACAATGTGTTAATAAGGAATTGAATCTATAAATTGCTTTGGGTTGTATGGCCATTTTGATGATGTTAATTCTTCCTATCCATGAGCATGGTACATACTTCCATTTGTTTGTGTCTTCCTTAATTTCTTTCTTCAGTGTTGTATAGTTTTCTGAGTATAGGTCTTTTACCTCTTTGGTTAGGTTTATTCCTAGGTACTTTATTTTTCTTGTTGCTATATCAAATGGGATTTTTTTTCCTGATTTCTGCTTCTGATGTTTCATTGTTGGTGTACAAAAATGCCTTTGATTTCTGAATATTGACTTTGTATCCTGCTGTTTTGCCAAATTCATTTATTAGGTGGAGTAGTGTTTTGGTGAAGTCAGTAGGCTTTTCTGTGTACACTGTCATGTCATCTGCAAACAATGTCAGTTTTACTTCCTCCTTTCCAGTTTGGATGCGTTTTATTTCTTTTTCTTGTCTGATTGCTGTGGCTAGGACTTCCAATACTATGTTGAATAGGAGTGGTGAAAGCAGGCATCCTTGTCTTGTTCCTGATTTTAGTGGGAAAGCTCTAAGTTTTTGCCCATTGAGTATGATGTTGGCTGTAGGTCTCTTATATATGGCCTTTATTATGTTGAGGAATGCTCCCTCTATTCCTATTTTGCTAAGTGTTTTTATCATAAATGGGTGCTATACCTTATCAAAGGCTTTTTCTGCATCTATTGATATGATCATGTAATTTTTGTCTTTCCTTTTGTTTATGTGGTGTATTACGTTTATTGATTTGCAAATATTGTACCATCCTTGCATCCCTGGGATGAATCCCACTTGACTGTGGTGTATGATCTTTTTAATGTGTTGCTGCATGCGGTTTGCCAATATTTTGTTGAGGATTTTAGCTTCTAAGTTCATCAGTGATACTGGCCTAAAGTTTTCTTTCTTTGTTATGTCTTTATCTGGTTTTGGGATTAGGAAGATGCTAGGAGTGTTTGATCATCTTGAATTTTTTGGAACAATCTGTGAAAGATGGGGTTTAGCTCTCCCTTAAATGCTTTGTAAAATTCTCCTGTGAAGCCGTCTGGTCCAGGGCTTTTATGTGTTGGAAGCTCTTTGATTACTGCTTCAATTTCATCATTGGTCTGTTCAGGCTTTCTGCTTCTTCTTCATTCAATTTTGGAAGATTATATTTTTCTAGAAATTTGTCCACTTCACCTAGGTTTTCAAATTTCTTGGCATATAGTTCTTCATAGTAATTTCTTAGAGTCCTTTATATTTCTGTGGTATCAGTTGTAATCTCTCCTCTTTCATTTCTGATTGTGTTTATTTGTGTCCTCTCTTTTTTTCTTGATGAGCCTGCTTAAAGGCTTGTCAATTTTATTTATCTTTTCAAAGAACCAGCTCCTGGATTTCTTGATCCTTAGAATTGTGCTTTTAGTCTCTATGTCATTTAATTCTGCTCTGATCTTGATTATTTCCTTCCTTCTACTTGCTCTGTGCTGTCTTTGTTGTTGTTTCTCGAGTTCTTGTAGGCATTGGGTTAGGTTGTTTATTTGAAATGTTTCTATCTTTGTTAGGTAGGCCTGTATTGCTATGAACTTCCTTCTCCGGACTGCCTTCACTGTGTCCCATAAGTTTTGGATTGTTTTGTGTTCATTTTCATTTGTTTCCAGAAACTTTTTAATTTTTTCCCTAATCTCTTTGTTGACCCATTCATTGTTTAATAGCATGCTATTCAATCTCCATGAGTTTGAGTGTTTGGGGTTTTTTCCTTGAGGTTTGTTTCTAGTTTCAGTCCCTTGTGGTCGGAGAAAATGCTTGATATGATTTCAGTTTTCTTGAATTTGTTGAGGCTTGTTTTGTGTCCTGTCTTTGAAAATGTTCCATGTGCATTTGAAAAGAATGTGTATTTTGTTTCTTTTGGATGAAAGGCTCTATATATATAAGTTAGGTTCATTTGATCTAGGGCTTTGTTCAATGCCACAATATCTTTGTTGATATTTTGTTTGGAAGATCTGTCCATTTTTGACAGTGGGGTGTTAAAATCCCCTACTATAATTGTGTTGCTGTTAATATCTTTCTTGAAGTCCTCCAAGGTTTTCTTTATATATTTGGGTGCTCCTATGTTGGGTGCATATATGTTTACAATGTTTATTTCTTCTTGGTGGATTGTTCCCTTGAGTATTATGAAGTGACCTTCTGGGTCTCTTTTTATGGCTCTTCTTTTGAAGTCTATTTTGTCCGATATGAATATTGTTATGCTGGCTTTTTTCCCCTGTTCATTTGCTTGGAATATTTGTTTCCAGCCCTTCACTTTTAGCCTGCGTAGGTCTTTTGTTCTGAGGTGGGTCTCTTGTAGGCAGCATATGTGTGGGTCATATTTTCTTATCCATTCAGCTATTCTGTGTCTTTTGATTGGCGCATTTAATCCATTTACATTTAAGGTTATTATCGATAGGTACTTATTCATTGCCATTTTTTTGTACTGGTGTTCCTCTCTCTTTCACTGTTTTTCTTCTTGTTCTTAAAGCAGACCCTTTAACAACTCTTGCAGAGCTGGTTTGGAGGAGGTATATCCTTTGAGGCTTCTTTTGTCCGAGAAGCTCCTTATTTGGCCTTCCTTTTTAATTGAGAGCCTTGCTGGATAGAGAAATCTTTGTTGCAGGCCTCTAGTTCTCATTACTTGGAATACATCTTGCCATTCCCTTCTGGCTTGGAGCGTTTCCATTGAGAAGTCAGCTACTGGCCTTATCAGGGCTCCCTTGTATGTTACTTCCTGTTTTGCCCTTGCTGCCTTTAAGATTCTCTCTTTGTCTTAGAATTTTGCCATTTTAATTATGATATGTCTTGAAGTGGGCCTCTTTGGGTTCCTCTTGATTGGGACTCTCTGTGTTTCCTGGATTTGTGGGACTTTTTCTCTCGTCAAATTCGGGAAGTTTTCCATCATCACTTTTTCAAACAGGTTATCTATCCCTTGCTCTTCTTCTTCTCCTTCTGGTATCCCTATTATACGAATATTGTTACGTTTCATGGTGTCCTGCATTTCCCTTAATCCCTCTTCATTCTTTCTGAGCCTCTTTTCCTTTTCTTGCTCTTTCTGGGTGTTTTTTCTACCCTGTCCTCCAGCTCACTAATCCTATCCTCTGCTTCATCGAGCCTGCTTTTGATTCCTTCTACAATGCTCTTCAGTTCAGAAATTGTATTCTTCATTTCCTCTTGGCCCTTGTTGATAATTTCTATTTCCTTTTTCATGTTGATATAGTTTGCAGTGAGTTAATTGTAGTTTCCCTGTAGTTTTTGATAATTCTCTGTGAGCTCATTGAGCTTCCTCATAATCATTGCTTTGAACTCAATATCTGATAGTTGACTTGCCTCTGTTTCATTTAGCATTCTTTCTGAGGCTCCCTCCTTTCCTTTCATTTAGGGATTTTTTCTTTGTCTGCCCATGGTTTGTGAGACTCTTCTTGTTAGCCTCTGCTTTTTAAATTGGTCTGTTCTGACTCCCTGGGTGTATGGTGTGAACTTCTATGGTAGAAGATCTGTGAGATTCAGTGGTGAAGTCTCCTTGATCTCCTGAGCTCACTGGTCTTGGGCTGTTGTTTATGTTGGCTCTCTGTATGTCTTTGGGTTTTGATTGTCTTTGGGTCTTTCTTTGGTGAGTCCCTCCCTCCAGCTGGTTAACTGAGGGTCACTCCATCCACCTCATTTTATATTCTATTGTGCAGGTGTGGGCAGGTTGTGTTGAAGCTGGTTCTTCTGTATATACAAGGTTTTGAGGATTCTCTCTCTCTCATTCAGTTGTTTGTTTTGAGTAATTTTTCTACCAATTAGTTGTATTTACAGATCGGTCCTGGTTTGAATTAGTGTGGTTTCCACTCCCTCCTTCACTTTCTTCTGTTGTTGGTTCCTTTGTTGGTGAGTTTCCTCTTCCAGCAGGTGCACTGGTGTCCACAGCTCCCACCTACTCTTTTTTTGTGATCAGTTGGATGGGAAGGCAAAATAGTTTAAGACAGCAGGAATGTATTCTGTGGTTTTAAAAGTACCAACCCATAGAGAAGAGATAGGAGATCCTTTGGATATGTATAGTGTTAGCCATGATATTTCTTCCAGCTAGCCATTTTTTAGAAAGGGTGGAAAGGAGATAAGACTCTTCTTGGGTGGGGAAGGATTGTGAGTTGGATCTAGAAAGCAGTGAGCTTGTGGGAGGTCAGATCATGAGGTAAAGTGAGAGAAAAGGATAGAAAATGTGTGTAGTGTGTGAGTGAACAGAGTTAACCACAACAGTAACACAGTTCAGGAAACAGTGAAATGAGCTAAGATCTGGGAATGGTGCTGTGTAGTATTCACAATTGTATGGAATGGCAGTTATTTACAACAGTTATGGAGCAACAATGATATGACAGAATCTGTGTGATCTGGATAACAAGAATAGGAAGTATAGGAGGTAGAACAGGGTGCTAATGGATCCCATGGGAAGTGAAAAGACAGCAAAATGAAAAATATACAGTATGAAAGAGAGAACAAAGGAAACCAGTCTTACAATGCAGTTTAACAAGTCAAGCAAAGAGGGCTAAACAGAAAGAAGAGAAGTACAAAAATACTAATAAAATAAAAGATGTAAGAATAATGAAAAATTAATAATAATACAAATACACAATAACTTGCAAGTTCTCTGAAGTAGCAAATTGAAATTGGTCTCACTGTCTCAGCTGTTGGGATGACCCCCACTTTGGGTCCAGCTCTGGTCTTTTCACAAGTCCAGATTTTATTGTCTCACTTGTGGGAATATTAAAAAAAAAAAAAGGAAGGAAGGAAGATGGAATAAAAGAGTAAAGAAAGGAAGAAAGAGTAATAAAAGAAAGAAGTAAAGAAAGAAAGAAGGAATTATTAAAAAAAAAAAAAGGAGGCCTCCTGCTGCCTTCAAACCAGCGAAGCCAGTTCTGGTGTCTCTGGCGCTGCAGTTGCAGGTGCCCACCTCCTCTGACGCTTCCCTTCCCATGAAGCACAGGGCTTGTGTGCAAGATGCATCTGGGGGGCGGGGTCAAGCGCACTCCCTCCTAGGCTTCCGGTGTGCCTGCTGGCTACTGGGACGGGTTGGGCGACTTCCGGTCCCACGGTTCGGTGTGCACTGTCTCCGGGACTGCGGGGATGTGCACTGGCCTCCGCTACTGGGATGGGAAGGGTGGCAGGGGCACCCCTCGGCTGGGCAGGGGTACCCCAGGGCTGGGCAGGGGCAGGAGTGCAGTAGGCCCTGGCTTTGCTGCAGGAGAATTCCCCAAACAGTTGCTGAGTGCCTCTTAGTTCTCTTTTTCTTTTTGAAAAACTGCTTTTTGCTCAAGCCTGCCACTCCAAACAAGCGCCTGGCCTCCCCCACAGCCCAGCTCTGCAATCAGACAGGGGACTGATCTAGTCTGGGCCCCTCATGGCCCGACTCTCCCCAGCCGGCCTCCACAGTCTCAGTGGGTGTGCACAGCCCCTGTGTTTTCTCCACTTGGTCGTTATTCACCCCCTGTGACTTCAAGCACCCAGGTCTTTCTTGGTGCTGCTCAAACCTTGTTTGGCAAGGGGGAGGGAGCCTTTGACCTGGCACTCTCCCTCGAATCCTTCTGCTGACCCGGTGGGCGCCGGGCCTGGGGCTGCAGCCCGCCTGGTCCTGTGCTGGACCCAGAGACGTTATTGTCCTGAAGCACGCTCCTTACCGTGTTTTTTTTCAGTGTTCTTTACAAATCCTGGTCTCCAATCTTCTTATATGCTGGGTACCGCTGGCTGTTCGCTCTGTTTCTCAGGGCTAGGTGTCTTACCTGTGTGCAGGGAGAAGTGGATTCCGCTCCCACCTGTCTTGCCGCCATCTTCCAATCCTCTGAACCTCAGTTTCTCCATCAGAAAAATGAGCTAATGCTGTTTGTTACACCAGATTGTTGTGATGTCTGAAGAAGATAATTAGATATTATTTTTTTTAATTAACATTCTTTTCTTAAAAGATTTTATTTATTTATTTAAGACAGAGGGGGAGGGAGAGAGAAAGAGAAGGAGAGAAGCATCAGTGTGTGGTTGCCTCTCATGTGCCCCCTATTGGGGACCTGGCCTGCAACCCAGGCATGTGCCCTGACTGGAATTGGACCAGCAACCCCTAGCTTCGCAGGCCAGCACTCAAGTCACTGAACCACACCAGCTAGAGCTAGATATTATTATTATTATTATTATTATTATTATTATTATTATGAACTCAATGAATGAATGAATTCTGGGACTTGTTTGCCAGGGTAGGATCCCTACCATAACAAGCTGCCCCCAAATTTGGTCTGACAGAATAAGTTTGTTTCTCCCTCTCGTTGCATCCCAGTGCAGAGGGTTAGGAAGCTCTGCTCCTTGAAGTCAGTCAGGGACCCCTACTCCTTCTGGCTGAGGCTCCACCCTCTGCAGGGGCCTCAGGATCCTTTTCCTTTAGCCCATGGATGGGAAGGATGGTGGCGGATCCATGTGGGAGATTTTTACGGGCTAGCCCTGACAATGGTCACTTCTGTTCTGGTTCCTTTAGCCTCTCAGTACAAACCTGGCCACAAGGAAGGCTGGGAAGTGGTCTAGCTGTGCACCCAGGACAGCAAAGAGTATGCACCTCAGCCTGCACTGTGGTTTCTGGAGACCTCAAGGTGAGCATCGCCAGCTGCTTCTGAGCCTCACAACACAATAATGAATGAATTTAACTTGATGTCCTAACAGTTTGACAAGGCAGTGGAAGGTTGGAAGAAGCAGAAAGGAGAAGCACATCTGGGACCATGGTGGAGCCCATGTCTCTTCTATGGCTCTGGGTCCTGGATGTTAGAGCCACAAAGTGAGCCCATACCCTACCCACCCTCCCATACCACCCCAGTCTATGGGGTAAGTGGAGGCAGTCTGGCTTCCTCACCCAGGTGTCTGGGTAGCTAAGGGGAGCAGTGTTCCCATAGCCTTGGTGGGGCCTGATAACCAGAGTTCTCATAGCCTTGAGACTGGATCCGATAAACTGTTCTCATAACATGAAGTGGGCTGGCATGCGCAGAATTAAGTTATGTTATGTAATGTTCTGGCATCTTGCCGGCTTTGTTCCCCTCTAGTTCTTAAACAGGTAGGGACTCCCTGCTGGGGGCGATGACGATGAGAGACATGCAAGGGGACAGGTGCCATGATGGGTGCCACGCTGGGGAGCAGGGGCCACGACATGAGACGTGCAGATAGATACGCAGCTTGCAGCATGCGTGGCTCACCCACCCGTGAATAAAGGCACGCCAGACATCCCAAAGGCTCCGTGAATATTTTTCTGTCTGCATGAATACCATGACCCTGCCTGGCCTTGGAGGGTGGCAGCACACCGTCCTTGGCCATTTGCTCCTTTGGAATTTATTAGTGATCTCCACCATTGTTTTTCTGATTCCATTAAAAATGCTACTAAGACACATGCTTTGCAGTATGCCACTTCAGTCCTAAGTGGGGCATTTTTGCTGGATGGATCGATTTTTTAAATGACAGCATCTGTTTGCTTGTATACATTTGTTTATAATTCTTCCCTTGGCAATTAGAGCAGGGGATTGGTGAATGGTAAGCAGCTGTTGGAATTAGTGGGGACAGGAGGCAGTGATTTGATCTGTGAAGGAGTACCAAAGCCCTGGCCAGAAGCAATAAAAATGGAACAGATGCCCCCACATACATGGTCCGGGGGAGGGACTTGTAAATCACATTGCCAGTCCTAGAGAGACCACAGCCAAACTGGTTGAGCTGTGAAAGCCTGTGACAGCGGGTGGCTGTGTCTGGCCTTTCCTGAGACACAAGGGGGCGGATGGATGTGTGGGACAGGGCAGCCAAGTAGCTGAAGGAAGTGGACCTCAGCAAGTTGGACTCTCTGATGGGTCCACATTTCCTTCCGGGTGAAATGCAAAGTCCTCACCGTGGTGCACAGGCCTTACTGATGACTGTGGGCCCTGTTTCTCCCAGCTTCTCTGCCTGCAACACAGGGGCCAGCCCCCCTCCTCCATGCTGCAGGGTGCGCCCCTCGGGGTCTCCGAGGCTCTGGCTTCTCCTGTGTGGAGCTCTCTGCCCATCTGCTCTCTGCAGGGCCCGTTCTTCTTTCAAATCCGTGCTCTGGCGTCACTTCTCAGAACGCACGGTTAACAGAGCAGCTCTAGCGTTCCTGCCTCGTCCCTTGTTTCAGTTTCTTAGCACTCACAACCTTTCTCACGCAGCACACGTTTAAAAAATGTTTATTTTCTGTCTACTCCATACAGGCTTCACGATGACAGGGACCTGGTCTGCCGCGTTCGCTGCTGGACTGCGCTCGGCACATAGTGAGGGCTCAGTAAATGTTTGCTGACTCAGTGACAGGGTTTTTCATTTGGGGGAACACATTGCCCCTTTTTACTGACCGTCTCTGCAACTTCAGGGGGTGTGTGTCACAGAAAGCACAGGTCACTTAGGGTGGCTTCTGGGGACATCAACTCTGTTTTTCTTCATCTCTGTAGCCCCCCAGGGCCTAGCCCAGAGCCTGGCACACAGTAGGTGTTCAAGAAACAGTTGTTGAGTGAAGAGATAACACAATGACCCAAGATGACACTCAACAATGCTCAAGGCAAAAACAAGTTGTTACCCAGATTTCCTTCTTTTATTTCGTTGCCCAACACCAGGAGCAACAAGCAGTGAGTCTGCCCGGAGCATCTCTCAAATGCGCCGCGTGCACGCACCGGGATCCGGTTCCTCCATCAGTTCTCTGGTCTGAGCCACGTGCACTTCCCAGCCCGGCTACAGCAGCTCCTAACCCGTTCTGGCTGCTACTCTTGCGCCCCCTACAGTGTGTTCTGTACAAGGCAGCTAGAGTGAGCTAATGAACAGCAACCAGATCATGCCCTTCTCCTGCTCACCACCCCCAGCAAGGGCTTACACCAACATCCGTACCACTCCTCTAGCCACCGTGGCCCCGTGTGCGAGGCTCATCTGCCCTCCCTCACTGCACTTGGCCACACCGGCCTCCTTGCTTTCTCTGAACATCCCTCAGAGCCTTTGCACTTGCTGTTCTCTCTGCCTGGAACGGCTTCTCCCTAGTTGGTTTCCCAGCCCGTGCCTTTCTTTATCCTACAGGTTTGGCTCAGATTTCACCTCCTTGGAGAGTTCTTCCCTGACCACCCTGCCTAAGCCAGGAACCCAGACCATTCCCTGCCCCACAGAGAGGAATGGCCTGATCCCAAGCAGGCCCACTCAGTCTGCTCTGTTCCGTCCCCCCATCTGCTTTTGTGTGTCAGGCAGTGTTATATTTTTATACACAGCCACGTACTGGATCGTGTCAGTCAATGCTGGACCGCATGTATGACGTGGCATACCTTTAGCCTGGGTGTGCAGTAGGTTGTACCACCTGAATGTGTTTAAGCACACACTCTGGGATGTTCTCACAGCTATGAAATTGCAACGTATTTCTCAGAATGTATCCCTGTCATTAAACAGTGCGTGATTGTGTTACTTTATCTTTTTTGTTGTCCCTTTTTCCTCTAACCCCTCCTCCCCTGCCCCATTTTTCCTTCTCATCAAAAGAGGCACCTGTTACCTCAGAGGAGGGGTATGGCAGAGGAGGGCGAAGAAATAGACCTTTCTGCTCTTTTAGAACATAGCGGCTGCAGGGGATTGGAGGTGTCATGAAATATCTTGAAGCCAGAGCAGGGAGAAAGGGATCCCTCCCCAGACTGCTGAGAGCCTTCCCTGGGCTGGGGCTGGGAGAGGACACGGGGGAGTAGGGGGTGAGAGGGTGCATGTGAAGTGTGTCTGGCAGAGACAGCTGACATTCACCAAAATCCCTTTCCTTTCCCCCCCCGGCATGTAGCCCGCACTTCCCACTTGCTGTTGAACGTGACCCTGTGACTGAGTTGTGGCCAGTGGGTTGTGGGCATGAATGATGACATCACTTCCCAACCAGGTCTGCTGCAGCCTCCCCGATGTGATCCTTCTTACCCTTCCCTGGCCTGCTGGCTGGATGTCAGGTTTTGGTAGAGGTTCTGATAGCTTAGAACAGGAGTGGGTCACCTGTGGCCCTTGAGCTAGATTTTGCCTGCTGCTTGTTTTTTGTAAGAAAAATTTTATTGGAACACAGCCACATCCATGTATTTATACATTCTCTATTGCTGCACATTTGTACTATAATGGCAAAGTTAATAATTGTGACAGAGACTAAATGACCCACAAAACCAAAAATGTTCTCTCTCTGGCCCTTGACAGAAAGGTTTGCGCTCCTGTCCTGGAAGATGGCGGAGTAAGAAGATGTGAGGAGCTCAGCTCTCTGAGTAACCACACAGGTGGCGGCCATGGGGCTGCCAGGAATCTCCACCATGAACTCTCCATGAACAAGAAATGAAAGTTTATTGTGTAAACCCTTAATATTTTGTGGTTGTTTTGTCACAGCAGCTGGTCTTGCTTATTCTAACTAATACAAAGCATTCACGGCACACAGTAAGCAGACAACAAATGGTACTTCCTCCTGTCCTCCATCCTTTTGCACTTTCCATGTACTGTCATATTTGGAGCAGCTCAGAAAAATGAGTTGGACTGGCTTTAAGCTTTCTCTCATCTCCAAGCCTTTCCCCAAGCTGCTCCTAACCCTTCTGCCATTCTTTCCCCATTTCTTCACCTCACTGTCTCCTACTAATCTTTCAGGCCTTGAGGTGGCCAACCAGGGATGCTTCACTTCCTCCTGTGTCCCCACGACTAGGTTAAGTGCCTCTGTATCTCATAGTGTTATTGTGGAAATTAAGTGAATTAAAGTGCTTAGAGAAACATCTGCTGTGAGTGGATGTTGGCAGATGTTATTGCCACTATTCTAATTGCTGCTCCTCTATCTGTGGATCCCACGTCCCCTTGCGGTAATACTTTTCCGGTGGACTGCATGGTACTGACGTGTAGTAGGCTCTCAACACACCGTGGCCGGGTGAATGAATGAGATGGGAGCTGGTGCCCAGTCCCCTGGGGCTGCCCTGGGCGGTGCCTCCAGAGGCTCAGGTACTCAGGTGAAGCCACGCTGCCTGAACGAGGGCAGTGTGCGCTCTGTGGAGACCGGCTGCAAGCCATGGATCCAGGGGCATCAGGCGAGGCTCTTTGTTGCAAACACAGAGGCCACGCCGGCAGCTTAAGGAGAAGAGGAGAAAAATGATTCAGCAGGTCACAGAATTTCCAGACAGCCACCATCAGACTTGGAGCTGAGCGGGCAGGAGGAGCACTGAAGTGGCACTGCCAGATGCTGTGGTGGACACCCTACGCCTGCCGTCCCCAGCCAGAGGCAAGCCCCTTGGACAGGGTCTCACTGCAGACTTGGTGGTGGCTGTTCTGAAAGCAGGAGCTCCTGTCCTGCTGGGCATGTTCCCACAGACAAATGGCCCTGGTGAGCACATGGGACCTGGGAAGGGGGGCCACCTGAGGCCAACCCTCTAGTTCTAGAATCCTGGGAACCAGACCCCTTATCGCAGCCCCTTCTACTTGTCTGAGAGTGGCGGTGGGTAGTAGCCCCCACAGAGTTTCATCAGAAGACCCCGCAGCAGCCACCCCCAGGGGTAAAGATAGAGATGTTGGTGCAATGGCACAGCAGACACTTGGCATGCTCTGTGATTTCTTTGAAATACCTTTGGGAAATTGTGTGCCTCAGTAGCCCTGCCTGCTGAAGATAGAAGCCAGGGGTGCAGCCAGGGCGCAGACCAAGGTCTCAGGACAGGGGGAGGATGGTCCTGGCAGGGAGCTGGGCCCATCCTGGAGGCGTGCCTGGTGCCCACAGGCTCTTTGTTGTTATATTTTTGCAGTGTCATTTGGGGACTGTGCCTGGCTTTGGGACTTCCCTCCAAACTTGACTTTCTGACTCTTCTGGAGACTTGGTGAATGTCACCTGATAAATGGCTTTGTTACCTAAACTAGCTATAGAGGATCCTGTGCGGGCAACCGAGAACCCTGGCCAGCGTGGACAGTGTGGAGGTGCCTCATGGGAATCAAGGGCAGGGAAGGCAGGGGACTGGGACATGGAAAGGCACAAATCTGCTCTTTCTTTACACCTGTCACCTCTGTTTCTCTCTGTCCAGGTTCACAGATATGGCTTCATAGACATTGCTCATGGGGAGGCTGTGGTTCCAAGTTCCAGCCCTCGCAAAAGTAAACCCCATGTCTCTTGGCCCCAGCACCAATTCTTATGAGAACTATGTCTGACTGGCCCTGGTGGTCAGCTGCTCATACCTGCCTGCCCCAGCGCTGGTCCAAGGAGTGGAGCTAATGGTACAACCGCAACCCCTGCCCTCTTCCTCGGTAGTTTCTAGGAAGGAGAGTTCCTTGTGAGCTGGACAGATATCCCCTTGGGTCGACCGTGATCAAGAACATGTCTATGGCTGAAGCCGGAGACACTCAGGTCTTTTTTGATGGCTGCACTCAGGGCAGCTCATCTCATCCCAGGGGCGGAGATGGCTGTGAGTCAACCCAGAAAGAGCAGCTCCATTCCAGAACACCCTGGGCCAAAGTGGCTCTGACGTAAACCTGCTGCAGCACTGAATTAAAAAATCCTGTTATTTTTCCTCCCCTGCTTCTCCCTCTCTGCCACAGAGCACACAATGGGGCATCTGGAGGCCTGGGGTGGTGGGGACGTCGGTGCCTGGTGAGGCAGCCGCTACTTCCAGTGGGCTCAGATCTCTTTGTGAGTACAGGTGAGTGCCCTCTGGGCAATCCCTCAGATACCGCTGGTGGAAAAGTAGGAGTCTTGAGGCCAAAGGTTCCTGTAAAAGTGGGTCAATCCAAGTCACTGCTGCTAATCCAACAAGTGGACCTGGGGATGGCCTCAAGCAGCTCGCCCTGTTCCTGAATCCACAGGAGCACACGGGGCTCTAAAAACATGCAGGTCTCAAAGGGAGAAAAACAAGGAAGCCCTTGGGTTTGTTTCACAGAAGCAAAGTGACACGTAATCATGGAATCTAGACTTTTCAGAGGGAGAAAATTCCATGCTCATATGAGTAAGAGGCTTAACTCATGGGGGCGGGGGGTGGTTGGCACTGAAGATAACCACATGGGGATGACCCTTCTGTGTCCTAAGGACACCCAGGCACACACGTGTGAAGGAGCAACCCCTTTTCCTTCTGTCTGGGATCTAGCCTGCTGGAAATGGGGAGGGGGTCTGGCCCTGTGTCCTCACAGCAGTGGTCCCCAGCCTCATTCTCCATCCTAGTCTCTGCCCCCAGCCCCGCTTCTGTCTCTGGGTCTCCAAAGACAACAGATGCCTTCTCCTGCCTCAGTGTTAAACTAGGTGAGCCTTTGCCCTTTTCCAGCCTTGGCTTACAGGTCCCTCCTCAAACTTCCTCTCCGTGGCAGACTACCTATGTAGACTTCTGATATCTGAACTCTAATATACATGTATTTTGGGGAGGAGAGGGAGCAACAGGGCACTCACCAAACACCTCCCAGCCTGCCGTGGATGAGGGCGGAGGCGTGATGCAGGCGTTGCTCCCTCCAGCGCCCCTCACGCCTGATCCAGGCAGTGATGCCCCAGCAGACTTGCAGTTGAGACGAAATGGCATCTCACCAGGATCTTCAATTCCCAAGCACCCTCCTCCTGAACCAGCAGATGAATGATTGTTTGGGAATCAGACCACCTGCCTTCCAGTGTGGCTTTTGTACAACCTGTGTGACCTCAGGCCGGGCCTGTTTCCACGTTTTGTAACAGGAAAGATAATAATGCTGGCTTCTCAGGCTGCTGAGAGAGCTGGACCAGAGTAAACTCCATGAGGACGATGTGCCCATATTATACTATGGGCACACAGTAGGTGCTCAACAGATATGTCGAGTGGATCATTGTGCAGGTCATTAGAGGCACTGGTTCAAGAGATTGTAGTCAAAAAGTTAAATGAACGCTCAGGCAACACTGAGGCCACAGGTTCCTGTGGGAGAAATGGGGGGGGGGCACAGACGGGGAGGCAGTGTTAAGTGGTGGGGCCCCCCACCCCCACCCCGTGCCTGAAGCAGATCAGCTTTTACCAGATTTGTATGGGAGGTTCATTCCTGCAGCTATGCATTATTGAAGACCGAGCTTCCCAGAGGGAGCAATGCAAAGCAAGATCTGTGTTCTTGCAAAATGTGAGCACATGCAAGTCTTTAGCAATACTTGTAAAATGCCAAATTTCCAAGTCACCTAATGCAAATTTGCATAAAATGTGACACACCAGTTTCAGGATTCTGGACAAGATTTGGTGGACAGAATGTTTCCTGAGGGTTAAAAGGCCCGTACCCTGCTGCCGGCCTCCCGGCCTGGTGGTGGGGGCAGCATCAGAGGCTCGGCTCGGTCCTGATCGTCTGATTGCAGCTGAAGTGCCAGCACTGATGACGGGTTCACTTTAACAGAATTAGAGCTGACTCAAAGGTACTTCTGAGCGGCCATGTGAGTTGTTGAGAAATTAAATGGTGTCTTTTTTCCTTTTTGCTCACCGCTTTCCCCTCTTTCCAGAGGACTTGGCTGCAAATGCCGAGTGCTGGCTCAAAAGACAGAGGCCTGGATCCTGCGCCCAGGTGTGCGGAGGCTTAAGACTGCACATTAGCAGGCCCTGCAGGAGAGTCTGATGTGGCCTGAGCCTCTTGGAAGGGGAATTTGGCTGGCTCACCTGGGAGGCAGAGGTGAAGGGGGCTGGTGCTAGGAGGGGTGCTTTGGCCACTGGGACTGGGTGAGAAGGTGTTGAGGTTCTGAGGTGGTGACGATGTGGGTGAGTCCCCTTGCAGAGCACCTGCAAGGTGGCAGGTCCTAGGCGGGGGTGGCTCCACGGGGACTCAGGCCTGCAGCCTCGAGAGTGTTGTGCATGACACAAAGATAAGCCTACGGCAGTGGAGAGGACCCTTGAGGAGCATCTGCCACCTGTCCGTCCCCAAGGGCAGTTGTTGAGAGGGGCATTGTGCATGAAGATGACGATGACAGTGGCAAACACTTATCAGTTGTTCACTAGTGCCAGGCACTGGCCTCACTGTGTTGAACACACTAAGTCATAGTTCCTGTTAGTACCCCATTTACAGACGGGGACACCGAGGAGCAGAGAGGTTTAGCCGCCCAAGGTCACACAGCCACTGTGAGGCAGAGCTGGGATTTAAACTTGCCAACAGCTATGGAGTCTGGCTCTGGTCCCTGTGTTCTGCCGCCACAGGCAGTGGCTGTGAGGATGGTGACCACACCAATTGAAGACTGAATCCTTTCTAGTTGTTTGGACCAAACCCTTGGATGCTTGTAAGACCAACAGAGAAGAGAAGACTCCAGAAACTAAATAATACTGATTTTATTATCTATATTAACTAATGGGGGTTTGACTTGATTTAGAAATTGGCCCTGGCTGGTGTGGCTCAGTGGATTGAGTACCGGCTTTCAAACCAAGGGGTCACTGGTTCGATTCCTGGTCAGGGCACATGCCTGGGTTGCAGTGTAGGCCAGATCCCTAGTGGAGGACGTGTGAGAGGCAATCACACATTGATGTTTCTCACACTCTCTTTCTCCCTCCCTTCTGCTCTAAAATAAATAAACAAAATCTTAAAAAAGAAAAAGAAATGGGATGTATCTTATACCTTAGGAGTTATAGAGCAGTTCATACCTGTGGCCCCTGTAAGAATGTCAAAGTCACTTTCTTGCATTTTTGATAAGCTTTTTAAATTTAATTTTTAGTAGATGCTGTATTATATACATGGTTCAAAAATCAAAGTAATGCCAGAAGGTGTTTACAAAAACGCGTCAGTCCCTTCCTTGTCCGTTGTGTGCTCGCTCTCCCCTCAGATGGCCGCGTTTGTCACTTCTGTGTGTCTTCTTCCAGAGGTTTCTTGTGCAAGTACAGGATTGTGTGTGTGTGCAGGTGGGGCATGGGCTTGGCCAGAGGGAGGGAGAGGGGGCACTGAGCACCCTCAGCGGCTGACCTGGTCAGTAAATGCAAAGGGTGCCCAGGCTGGGTGATAACAAGGGAAAAAGAAGCTAAGTATTGGGTTGGCCAAAAAGTTCATTTGGTTTTTGCTGTGGGATGGCTCTCATAGTGCTTAGTTGTCTCTAACTTCCTTCTAAACAATTGTGTTAGATTGTAGTGTGACAGCTGTCATATTAGCGTGCATTTTTAAAAAAACATCAAAACTGGTGAATTTTTGTGTAGCCATTTTAATATTGAAGATGGAAGAAAATGCACAACATTTTTGGCATATTCTGCTTTATTATTTCAAGAAAGGTAAAAATGCACCTGAAACACAGAAAAAGATTTGTGCAGTGTATGGAGAAGGTGCTGTGACCTATCTGCTGTGTCAAAACAGGTTTACAAAGTTTCATGCTGGAGATTTCTTGCTGGACGATGATCCATGGTCGGGTAGACCAGCTGAAGTTGGTAGCGATCAAATTGGGACATTAATTGAGGGTAATCAATGTTATGCCACGTGGGAGATAGCCGACCTACTCGAAATATCCAAATCAATAAAGTTATTGGTGAAAATGAAAAACATGTCTTTTATTTTATGAAAAAAACATATGGACTTTTGGCCATGCCCAAATTGCAGTCTTGCGAGTGGGCTGCAGATGTGCAGAAAAGGGACTGTGCACGCAAACGATGCCCAAAGTCACCAGTTTCTTTTTTTAATTTTAATTTTCTTATTGTTGTTCAAGTACAATTGTCTCCATTTTCCCCCACCACTGCCCCCCACCCCAGCCCTCCCCCCTCCCACCCTTGGTCCTACCTCCCTTCGGCTTTGTCCACGTGTCCTTTATACATGTTCCTTGAGAACCCCTCCCCCTTTCCCTCATTATCCCCTCCCCCTCCCCTCTGGATGCTGTTAGTTTGTCCTCAATTTCCATGTCTCTGGTTTTATTCTGCTCGCTTGTTTGTTTTGTTGATTAGGTTCCACTTATAGGTGAGATCCTGTGGTATTTGTCTTTCTTCAGCCAGGGCTGCGCCAGGTGCCTCCCCTCTCCAGAAAGTGAACAGGAGCACTTTCTGTCTGTTCTTCCCTCCCGCTGTTCCCTCCATGGGTACCGGTTTCGTTGCCCCTCTCCACGCAGCTACCATCCTCTGAGATCCTACTGGACAGCAGTGTTCTTGCTGTGACACAGACCTTCTCTGCCTGGACCAACACCTGGGAAGAAATGACCATAGCCACTTGGGCACTCCATTAAAGGGCAGGTTACACCTTTGGCTCTAATGGTTCAGGAACCAGCATCATCACTGAGGGGTAGAAAGCGGAGCCAGGATGCAGGTTTCCCCAAATAGTGTCCACCTCCGCCTGCCCAGGATGCAGGGGTCCACCTCGCTGCTGTGTCAGCCCCTTACTAGGCATCAGGAACTGCCTTGACTTTACCAGATTTCATCCTTACAACATCCCTTCTGTCCGACGTGTGTTAAGCTCTCCGTAAATACTGGTTGAATGAATGGCTTAGCCCCTTGAATGGATCTTATTATTCCTGTTAGCTCTCTGACTTGGTCTCCTACCTCTGTCCCTGCTCGCTCTGGTCCAGGTGCACTGGCCTCCTGGCTTTTGTGGCCACTCCAGGCACCCTCCTGCCTCTGCCTTTCTATTCCCTCTACCTGGATACTCTTCACCCAGATGTCCATGTGGCTGGCTCCCTGCCCTTCTTCAGGCCTTTACTCCAAATGCCCCTTCTCAGTGGGGCCTTTCCCAAGCGCCTTATTTAAAATTAAACCCAGCTCTCTGTCCCCTACTTTATTTGCCCTCGAATACGAATTGCCTCCTCCCGCTCCATACACACTGCTTCCTGACTGTGTTTACCATCTGTCTGCAGCTCAGACAGGTGCTCCTTCAGGGAGGCGTTTCCCTCTGGCTCACTGGGGACCTCTGACGGGGCCTGGCTCAGGGCAGGTGCTCAGTCCACATTTACTGACTGCATGAGAGAATGAATGAGTTCCCTTTTAACAGGGGAGGAAACTGAGGCTCTGAGAAGTGAGCTGACCGCTGTCCAGGTGGCAGAGGTGGGGTTCAAGTCCAGGCTGACTTCAAAGCATGGAGTGTGGGGCCGGGTCCTGGGAAACATGTGAGTCTTTTTAGATCGGTCCCAAGGTAAGTTGCCTTTGAGGTATAGGGGAGAAAAAAAATCTTTCTCCCTCTCCCCACCTTAGATTTCTTGGTTGGGGTTCTGTGAATGAGACTGACAAAAACCAGATTAACAAGAGAACAACGAGAAAACGTTCATTAACATGGGCATTGAGCATGCACATGGAGTGCCTAGTGCTGAGTAACTCGAAGGGGCTGTTCGGGGTTGGGCTCGCACAGCAGGTTAACAGAAGAGCGGTTCCTTGCTGGAGGAGAGACAGGACAGAGAGGACTGAGTTTCTAGGGCAGCAAACTGGGCAGGTGACTATGTGGGGAAGCTAATGAAAGATAAGGGCTGTTAGCAGGGCTGTCGTGTGGATTCCTATGGTGCCAGTTCCAGGCTGAGAAGTGTCTTGAGTTGTCTTCATGGACTAGCTTCTGTTAGGGAGGTGGGATGTGGCAGAGACGGGGAGGGAGACACCTTTACACATTTCTGTCCTGCTTTTAGACCAATCTGGAGAGGGCAGAGGCTTCCTTCCTTCCTTTTCCCTTCCCTCTCCGCCCCCACCACCCCTGCCAATCCTCACCCAAGGACATGTTTTTTTTTTTAATTTATTTTTTGGGGGGCAAGGGGAGAAACATTGAAGTGTGAGAGAAACATCGGTTGGTTGCCTCCGCTACGTGCCCCAACTGGGGATCAAACCTGCAGCCTCGGTATGTAACCTGACCCCCAACCTTTTGATACGTGGGACGATGCTCTGACAACTGAGCCACCCAGCCAGGGCCAGAGAGCTTTTCTTGTACCTGTTTTTATTCTGTTGCCTTAGATAAAAAATAATCCTTATGCCAAAGTGTCATGTTTTTGAGTGGCATAGCCTGCTAATCCTTCAGAGGCAAAGGTTTTCAGTGACTGAATTTGCAACCTGCATACAAGCAAGTGCAAAGAATCTCCAGCCATTCTGACAGGTGATGCCAGGACATACCTGCCAGGTAGTCCCAGGTAGCTACAGGTAATGGGAAGATGTGTGGGGACGGAGGCCTGCCTCAGATACTGTCTTCCCTGTTACTTTGCTTCAGGGGACAGGGACCTTTTCCTGAACCTGCTTGTGGGGACATCTGCAAATGCAAGTTCTCTGTTGGATCACCCTTCCCACATGGACCCTGTGGACTGTACAGGAGAGCCCTGGGAGAGCCTGGGGCTTTGTCCACACCAGGTATTGTGTGGTTAACTGCTCCGGTGTGCCCATTAGCTGACATAATCAGGGAGTGAATTAACTTCTGCTTTTCTGGCTGTACTTTAAAGGCGTTTTTAAATGCTTTTTTTGTGGAGCCTATGCACTCTTCAGAAATTAAATTTAGACTGTGATTTTATTACCCTTTTAATTTAATTTATCCTAACGGTTGCATTCAAGCTGAGAACCAGCTGTTGACTTTGAAAAAACATTGTTCAATTTGAAGGGAGCATTTGAAAACTTAATGAAATGGCTGTAAGTAATCACTACAGCAATTACACAACCCGGCGCTGTGTGTTGTCACCAGGGGCATGGCAGGGGGTCTGGGAGAATGCTCAGGTGGGCAGAGGGATGGCTTGGGCAAGAGGTAGGCATGCAGATTTGGGGGAGTGGATGGGGGAGGGAGTGCACAAGGACAGCAGACCACAGGAGCACCTCTCCTTCCCGGGCGGCCTGGGGCGCCAGGCCGCCCGGGAAGGAGAGTTTGTCAGAGGCCCAGTGGAGCACAGGGGGCCTGCTCAGCTCCTGCCTCCTGCTGTTCCCTCCCAGCCACCGAAGTGCATCTGACAGCTTTCTCTGCCCCTGCTGCTTGCCAGGGTTGGACAGTATTCAGGGACTTGACCTGGACCCAACGTTTTTGTCTCTTCATTTACTCAACCACGGTGGTAGGTTGCAACAAAGCAGGCACAAATCCTTCCCATTCTGTATGCAGGTCCCCTTGCAATGCACTTCTCCCATTAGGAAGTGAGGCCTCCTTCTTCGTGTGCTCTTGCAAAAAATGTGTATTCTGCAGTTTTGGAGTGAAATGTTATTAAAATGCCTCTTAGGTCCATCTCACCTAATGTGCCATTTGAGGCCATTATTTCCGTATTTTCTGTCTGGATTACCTATCCATTGATGTAAGTGGGGTAATAAAATCCCCTCCTCTTATTGTATCGTGTGAATTTCTCTCAGTATGTCCATTAATAATTGCTTTACATACTTAGGTGCTTCTATGTTGGGTGCATAGATATGTGTGATTGATATATTCTCTTCTTAAATTGGCCTCTTTGTAATTATGTGATGTCCTTCTTGTCTCTTTAAACATATTTTGTTTTAAAGTCTATTTTGTCTGATATGAGAATTGCTACCCCAGCTTCCTTTTTGTTTCTATTTGCATAGAATATCTTTTTCCATCCCTTCTCTTTCAGTCTGTGTGTCTTTTGACCTGAAGTGGGTCTCTAGTAGGCAGCAGGCAAATGGGCCATGTTTTAAAAGCCATTCAGCCATCCTGTGTCTTTTTATTGGAACATTTAATCCATTTACATTCAAAGTAATTATTGATAAGTATGCACTTATTGCCATTTTATTCAGTGCTTTAGGTTGTTTTTTATAGTTGTCTTTTCCTTTCTTCTTCTCTTGATCCTTTCCCTTGGGGTTTGGTGTTTTTCTTTAGTGTTTTGTTTGGGTTCCTTTCTCTTTATATGACTTTTGTAGATTTTTGGTGTGTGGTTACTGTGAGGTTTATGCTCATCATTCTTTATCTGTAGTAGACTATTTTAAGTTAGTGGGTGTTTAAGTTTGAATATATTCTATGAGGACTACATTTTTGCTCCCCCCTGCATGCTTTAAGTTATTAATGTTTTATTTTAGCTCTTTTTGTTTTGTGTACCAACTACTTATTATAATTTGAGTTGAGTTTGATACTTTTTTTATTAACCTTTATAGTAGCTTTTTATATGTCTGATTTACTGTATTTATTGAATGCTTGGCTTTACCTGTGAGATTTTTCCCCCCCTCTCTTATATTTTCTTATTTCTGGTTATGGCCTTTCCTTTTCTGCTTATAGAAGACCCTTCAACATTTCTTGTAAAGCCGGTTTAGTGATAGTGAACTCCTCGGGTTTTTGCCTATCTGGGAAACTCTTGATCTCTTCTTCAATTCTGAATGATAACCTTGCTGGGTAAATTATTCTAGGTTTTGTAGGTTCCTTTCTGTCATCACTTTAAAGACATCCTGCCACTCCCTACTGGCCTGTGAAGGTGATGAGCAGGCACTTCTGGCACCTGGGGCACACACAACCTGCTGGCTGGAGCAACTCTCAGCAGGTGGACCAGGTAGGTGTGGTTATGCCCCGTCCTTCCCGCTGCTGTTGTTCAGAGGCAGAAGTCTCCAGACGATGTAGCTGTGAACATGCCAGAGTCCCAGTAGAGCTCCCCTGCCCCACCCTATCCACGTGGAGGGGAAGTTAGTGGTGCCAATGGCTCCTCTGGCCTGAAAGTTCTCACAAGTCCTGGAGCGCTTGTGTGGCTTCCCAGCCTCTCTGTATGGTCTCTTTCTCTTGTTTATTGTCAAAAGCCGCTCACTCAGTGCTTGGGTGCATCTCAGGAGTAATCGCTGCCTGCGTACGTGTATATTTGACTTTGCTCACGGAGGGTTGAGGTCAGTGTCCTTCGCCGCTGCCACTTTGGACCTCCCACAGGGCTACCTTGGTGATGGAATACTTGAGCAAGAGCTACTCTTCTGCTCTCTGCTGTTTTGTGCCCCTGGGCTTTTTGGGGCTGTTTATCACACAGCATTACCTAGCCTGTTCTGACTGTGCGTGGGCAAAAAACTTAGTCCTCTGGGTTGTAGTTTTTGTTTTCTTTTTCGGGGACATCAGATGGTTTACTTAAGCTGTATAAATAAGAAGAACATGTGATAATATGGAACATATTTCTCCATTGGTTTGGATAGATTATTTTACATAAATATCAGGCTATATTATTAAGATTTTCCTTATAAGTTACTGGTCATTGATTTTTAAAAAAAATTTTATTGTCAACATTATTACAGATATCCCCCATTTCCCTCACTTGGCCCACCTCCAGCCAGCCCCTGCCCCTCTTCCCCAGTCTTCACCACATTGTCTGTGTCCATGGGTTGTGAATATATGTGCTTTAGCTAATCTTTTCACCTTCTTTTATTCAGTTCCCTGCCCGCTCTCTGACATTTGTCCATCTGTTCCATGTTTCTGTGCCTCTGGTTTTATTTTGTTCATTAGATTCTGCATACTAGTGAGATAAAATCATATTTGTCTTTCCCTGACTGCCTTATTTCACTTAACATAATAATCTCCAGGTTCATCCATACTGTTGCAAAGGGTAAGACTTCCTTCTTTTTTACAGCTGTGTAGATTTCCATTGCATAAATGTACCACAGTTTTTTTACCTACTCACCTACTGAAGGCTACTTGGGCTGTTTCCAGATGTTGGCTCTCGTAAATAACACTGCTATGAACATGGGGGTGCATATATTATTTCTGATTGCTGTTTTGGGATTCTTAGGACATCGGAGTATACCCAGGAGTGGGATCACTGCGTCAAATGGCAGTTCCATTTTTAATTTTTTGAGGACGTTCCATGCTGTTTTCCACAGTGGCTGCACCAATCGACATTCCCACCAACAGTGCACTAGGGTTCCCTTTTCTCCACATCCTCTCCAGCACTTGTTGTTTGTTGATTTGTTTATGATGGTCATGCTGACTGGTGTGGAGTGGTATCTCACTGTGGTTTTAATTTGCATCTTTCTGATAATTAGTGATGTTGAGCATTTTTTCATATGTTTGTTGGCCATCTATCTGTATGTCCTCTTTGAAGAAGTATTTATTCAGGTCGTTTGCCCATTTTTTTAATTGGATTGTTTGTCTTCCTGGTGTTGAGTTGTATAAATTCTTTATATATATTTGGAGATTAACCCCTTATCAGATGTATCACTGGTGAATATATTCTCCCATACGGTGGGTTTCCTTTTCATTGTGTTCATAGTTTCTTTTGCTGTGCAGAGCTGTTTAGTTTAATGTAGTCCCATTTGTTTATTTTTCCTGTGTTTCCCTTGCCCCAGAACACATATTAGCAAAAATATTACTCCAAGAGATGTCTGAAATTTTACTGCCTACGTTTTCTCTAGGATTTTTATGGTTTCGTGACTTACTTTTAAGTCTTTTTTTTCATTTTGAGTTTATTCTTGTGTGTGGTGTAAGTTGATGGTCTATTTTCATTTTTTTTCCATGTACTAGTTCAGTTTACTCAACACCATTTATTGAAGAGACTGTTTTTATTCCATTGTATGCTTTGTCAAATATTAATTGACTATAAAGACATAGGTTGACTATAAAGGTTCTGTGTTCTGTTCCATTGATCTATATGCCTGTTCTTTTAAAAAATATTTTATGTATTTATTTTTAGAGAGGGGGAAGGGAACAAGGAAGAAAGGGAGAGAAACATTCATGTGTGGCTGCCTCTTGCACATCCCCTACCAGGGACCTTGCCTGCAACCCAGGCATGTGACCGACTGAGAATTGAACCAGTGACCCTTTAGTTCGCAGGCCAGCACTCAATCCATTGGGCCCCAACAGCTAGGGCTATATGCCTGTTCTTATGCTAGTACCAGGTTGTTTTGATTATAATGGCTTTGTAGTATAGTTTGATATCCAGCATTGTGATCTCTCCAACTTTGTTCTTCATTTCAAGATTGTTGAGGTTATGTGGGGTCTTTTCTTGGTTCTACATACATTTTTGGAATATTTGTTCTAGATCCGTGAAATGTGCATTGGTATGTTAATAGGAATTGCATTGAACCTATAGATTACTTTGGGTAGTATGAACATTTTAATGATGTTAATTCTTCCAATTAATGAACATGGTATATGCTTCCACTTGTTTGTATCTTCCTGTTTCTTTCTCCAATGTCCTATAGTTTTCCAAGTACAAGACTTTTACCTACTTGGTAAAGTTTATTCCTAGGTACCTTTATTTTTATTTATATTTTTTGCAATAGTAAATGAGATTGCTTCTTAGTATCTCTTTCTGAGAGTTCATTATTGGTGCATAAAAATGCTACTGATTTCTGAATATTAATTTTGTATCTTGCTACTTTGCTAAATTCATTGATTAAATCTCATAGTTTTTTGGTGGAGTCTTTAGGGCAGGGGTGTCAAACTCATTTTCACTGGGGGCCACATCAGCCTCGCAGTTGCCTTTAAAGGGCCAAATGTAATTTCAACTCCTTAACAGTTAAGGAGTAGTTATATTTATACAGTCCTAAAATTATTTCAGCCCTTTGAAGGCCACTGTGAGGCCGATGTGGCTCCCGGTGAAAATGAGTCTGACGTCCCTGCTTTAAGATTTTCTATGTATAGTATCATGTAATCTCTGAATAATGACAGTTTTACTTCCTCCTTTTCTTTTTTTTAATATATTTGATTGATTATGCTGTTACAGTTGTCCCATTTCCTCCCTTTATTCCCCTCCACCCTGCACGCCACCTCCTCCCACCCACATTCCCCCTCCTTAGTTCATGTCCATGGGTCGTACATATAAGTTCTTTGGCTTCTACATTT